>JAEBDU010012596.1:31938-85583 GCA_016802625.1 Heliconius numata | reverse complement strand
AAACCAAATATATCGCGCTGAAATAATACACTCAACTCCAATTATCCAATACGTGCAAACGCATCTAAATCTTCGTTGCTATGCCTCTATAGCGGGCGGGGTATTTTTTTCGAGCTTGTGGTTAATGCTGAAGAGGGTATTCTGTCCCTGATGAAAAGCAAGCACTACGTGGCTGCCTGTGAGGAAAATTAAATAGATTGCATTGGCCGAGAATCGAACCCGGGCAGCCCGCGTGGCAGGCGAGCATTCTACCACTGAACCACCGATGACGACTCATGACGCGCTTGTATAAGCAAAACGTCGCGGGGCGCGTTTCGCAGCAAGGATGTTTTGATATTGTAACAACTTCTAAAGTACTTATTAAAATGAAAAAACAGTAAAAGACAGTTTTGATCTACATTAAATGGCCAACGTAACTAATATACTTATTTATATGCTGAGAGTAAGGGATAAGTAAAACTTGACTCGGCACAGCTGATGAATCAACGGCGGGATGTGTCAACAATTAAATGCGTTTTTCTCTAAAACTATTCGCAATTTCGAAATGTGTGAAAAGAAAATTTTATCTTCGTTTAACGTAGAAAATTAATAAAGTATTTTAAAAGATAAGGATTAATACCCTTATGGAAAAATATCGCTCACAATTAAAAATATATTGAAATTACTATTTTTAGACAGAAATATGATCACTACACGTTATCCTTAAAAGATAAAAATATGCGCTCGCGGACTTTTTTGTAGATCTTATTAAGAGAAACAATACTCCAGTACATTATTTTCATGTATTACTTACCATTAAAGCAGCGTATGCGCGAAAGTGTCTCAACGGGTAGGACTTTAGACACATTTATCGTATTTATGTTAATTTACATAAGAATGTACAAATAATAAACTATATATAAACCTTCCCTGAGAAATACTCGACCTAATGGTGAAAATCGCATAAAAATCCGTTGGGTGGTTTAGAAGAAGAAGAGTTAGAAAGTTCAGACAGACACGAAAAGCGACTTTGTTTTATAAGATATAGGATTATATAATTATACGAAAAGAAAATCATCTCTAATGGTGGTTTTTACCACAACTTCCTTGAAGTCATGTGTAATAGAAAAAAAAGTTATAATATGTTAATAACCCGGAAACACGTAACGCTTGTAATCTGATAGCCTCTGTTACATCTATACTAATTTTCAGAAGTTAGAGTTTGTTTGTTTGAACACTCTAATCTTAGAAACTGGTAGAGATTAAAAAATCTATTGGTGTTGGTTAACCCAGTTATTGAGGAAGGTTATATTTTAGCTATGATCATAGTTAGCTTAAACGCTTAAAATGTGCAATAAGCTAAAAGTCTGTGGTGCAAGCTCATAAGCTAGCGATTTTAAGCACGGTAGATTATGAATTCGATTTCCCCTCGAGATAATGGAATATTTAAAATGTACATTTCCGGCATTCAACACGCAATATCTCCAGAATTCGGCGGAAAATGGGGCAGGAAAATGTCTTAATGGGAACGGAGTGTCTTAAACTTAAGTTCCCAGGTTCCCTATGCCATAATATATCGACAGCAAAATCTTCTTTAAGAGCTAGTAATTAATTAACGTAGGAATATCAGTATATGCGTAGTATATAAATACAAATAATTTTCACAGGTAGCAGATTCACGGATAGCTAGACAATAGAAGGCCCGGCTTGAGAATGCGATTGATATCTTTTAATTGTTCGGGGTTTCCACCTTCATATTGTATAGAGCAGGGGTTCCCAACCTTTTTCATCTCGTGGTGCAGTTTCAAGTTTGGTATTTTTGACGGCGCCCTACCCAAGCTAGTTCGCTATTAGAAAAAGAAACAGTCGAAAGAAATAGATACCTACACCCAAATAGGATCAAAAATTAAACCATCCATAATATGAAATTGCGTTTTATTTAATTAAATGAAAAAATAACAATTAAGACATAAGAATAATAAAGTAAGACAGTTCTTAGTCAATTCAATGTGTCGGTTGAGCTTGGTGGTCTCCGTACAGTTTCTTAAGAGATTTTGAGATTTCCGATTTCAGATTTAGGAACAACTCACGGCGCCCCTTTTTACTTTCTATGGCGCACTAGGGCGCCGCGGCTCACAGATTGGGAACCCCTGGTATAGAGTATAGACAGACGCCAATGTATGCAATTGTTAAGTAAGTCATGGGGGAAGTAAATGAGAAATAATACAATAGAATATTATAGTGCTCTTGATTTAAATTGAGTTTTTTTTATTTTAATATTGAAATATTTTGAAATAGTAGATTAGATTTTGTATGTGACAACAAAATTAAGAAGTATAATAATATGTATTTAAATTTGTGAAAAGGTTAGAATCTCTTTTATGAAATTATTTTGTAATTACAGATAAGAAAAAAATATGATAAAAATAGTTAATACGAAAATATCCCGTAAATTTGGCGGAAACTTAGAAACAAACTGTCTTAACACTAAATTCCATTGCGTATCCTTCTTCTTTTGCAATACAACGTGAAACAAAAAAATATTACGATTATGGATTGGATTGTGATTATTATATTTAGAACATCGCTGAGTTGCCTTTCAAAACACATCTTATGAAATTTGAGCAGAATGTGGAGAACAGAGACTTTGCCAAATTCTCTCCATTTACCCTGTTAGAAAAACAGCTTAAGCTTTTCCATCTTGTAGCATAAATATCTCCATGAGATAGCTAGTTCACTTAGTTTTCTATTTATGTCATGCTTCTATATATTACCGGCTATAATTAAATATTACGTGTTAATTTTATATCATTAAGACTTAGCCTACGTCCTCTTATTACGTGGGTTAATCGCTATTAATGTAACACATAGTTTAAAAAAATTGAATATACGTTTTCAGAATAAGTATTTTTCTTCCTAAGTGTGGAATAATGGTTTAAAAATATAATTTAATAGATTACATTATATAGAATTCATCTGTAACCAAAATGATTTCCGAACTCTAAAAGGTGAATTGGCAGACCAAAACGAAGATGGCGAGACGAGCTGGACCATTACAAGCCTGACTGGTGCTCAATAGCACGAAATAGACCAGAGTGGAAGAAGTGGAGGGAGGCCTTTGCCCAACAATGGGACAGTACAGGTTAGGGAAAAAAAATAGTTATGAACCTAGGACATAGCCAAAAGGTTCCCCCTAGTGTAAGGACAGTCCGCTCCCTATTTTTTGTAACAATATTCGAGACATTACTTGTTGAGTGGCGGTGCTTAACTCCGCGCTTAAAGTATAACTATATATGTAGGTACATAAAAAACGACTAAGGTAAAGTTTCTAGTAAATAATGTAGAAGTAAAAGCTTTAAACTAAATATCACTGAAACACAGTATTGTGAGGCAATACTGTGTTTCAGTGGAAGGAAATGGAAGGAAATTAAATTTCTTAGGAAATTTCAATTTTGTTCCAAGAAAATTGAAGGTGACATGTTTAAGATATAATTAATTAACTACGACCTATGCAATATTAGATTTATTTTCTAAGGCTCTTAGATATATGCCGCAATGGTGACCTATGGATATATGCCAATTTTACTGTGCTAAGTTAAGTTTAAATTATTCTAACGAGACCGCAACTTAACGCCGCGCTTTTGCCTTGGTACCAGAGCGAAGAAGCTTAGATTTCAAGTGGATATACTTATTTACACGATACTAAAATACAAACAAAAAAAAATCTGTTTGTATGTCTGCTCTTATTGTTTGTCCGAGTTAATCTCGGGAATAGCTAAACCTATTTTTATGGGACTTTCATTGGAAGATAGAGTAGGTTGTGGAGCAACATATAAGCTTTTTATATTTATTATCCCAGATTAGGCATAACCTTGAACCTGCTGTCCAGCTATATAGGTTTTTTTCTATTAAACATTACAATTTTTGCAAGTAGGTAAATACAAATAATAATAGCTTATATAATTCATTAAATATCCCTAAATACATTAAAATAATTATAAATAAATATTCGAAGATTCAAGCGGGCGAAGCCGCCGGCAGGCCGCTAGCTTTGTAATATAACGTACACAATGTAATTTGTTTATGAAATGCGAATTTAAGTGGAAGAAAATTGTAGTTAATATTATGAAATAACGTAATCGAACGAAAATAAACTACGATTAAAATCAAATGACTTGAAAGTAGTGTTATTTAGCTTTTATTGAACTTTGACCCTTTGAAAGTAACTTCATTATAACAGTGCGATGTGGCAGCTTATTTATTTATAGACTAGTCGTTCGCCCGCAACTATGTCTGCATAGATTTTAAAATGTGGGTAGCCATAATTTTTCCCCTAATCTTCCCTAGTATAGAAGCCAGTCGTGGCGAAGGGCTAAAAGTGTGTGACTGTAAACCCCACTGGTTGCAAGTTCGATCCCCACACAAAGAAATTATATACATATTTGGTCAATTTTGTATTGTCTTTTCTTCGCACTCAACACGCTATGCCTTCCGAATTTGGCGGAAAGTGGGAAACGTAAGTGTCTTAATGGAAATGTAGTGTCTTAAGATTAGGTTTCCAATTTCCCTTTCTATCAAGCTATATACGGAATGCAGAGTGAAGCTACATAAAATACAAATGGTTTTTATTAGTAGGTACGTAGATTGCGGTTAAGATAATAATATTGACCACAAGCTAGGCATTTCCTTTGCTTCGGTGCTTTTTATATTGAAATTAATTATCCTTATTTATTATTATTTTAAATGTTTTTAAAAAGTCACTATGGTACTAAGAACTAAAATAGACTAGAAACTCCAACTACTTTCCTCATAGTAATTTTTACACATAATTATAAACTAAGAAAGATTTACAACTTTAGTTACTAAAATAAGTACGTGTTCTTATTAGAACTACCTACAAGAGTACATTTCTCTATACCATATTATTTTCTTGTAGGTACAATTCCTTCGATATGTAATTTGCAAAGAATTTTAACTGCCTGCAGGCGTTTTAAAAGTAGCTTATCAGTAGCTATTTAGATATTCAATTTTTTTTTATTTTTTATTTATGTAACGATAGACGCCATTATAGCGCCATTATAACAAAGAACATAGGTTCAATACCCATACGCACAAGTTAAAATTAAATAATAGTGGGATGAAATTTGAGCGGAATATGAGAAACGGAATGTCTTAACACTTGCTTTACTCTGCTTTGAAAAAAAAACAATATGATGCATATAAACGTTTCCCGTTGTGGTAAAAAGTGAAGGAAGGAGGTTTAAAATGATTCATTTGATGAAAAGTAGCGAATATTTCAACAAGATATAAAAAGAGGAGTAAGAAATTGAAATTTCAATAATTTATATATCTAATAATAAGAGAAAAAGTAACTTAATATCTAAAATAAAATTTATTTTGTAGTAGCACTTCAAAGAAACACCTTTTCTTAAACTATTATTGTCAACAAGTGGTGTGTGATCGTGAGGTTCCTAGAAATACGAGTATAAAACACCACCGTATGTTTGTTTGAGAAAAGGTCTTTTATATATGTTACTTTATGAAACGTGAAATTATAGTAAAATTAAGAAAATAAGTGAAAAATCTAAATATTTACAGCTTTACTAACCCCATATAGATTATTCTATTAATAATAAATTTTATATTTTTGTTGTACACGGCGTTTAGTTCCGTAACTCATACAGATCACTCGCATTCTAGTGGGACGTAGAGAATGGTATTTTTTCAATATTACATTTCCTCTTTCTATCCCGCTTTGTACAGGATAAAGCGTGAAGCAATATTTGTTTTCTATACGTTTTGTGTATAATATCAAATAATTAAAATTTGCATAATAATTTAAAGATACTTTAAAAAATGCCTTTACCGAGTACTTCACACACTTTCCCACGCATTTTCCACTGACTGACTACGCATTCAATTATATGCAGTTTTTCTTAATAAATTGAATAAAAACATTGTTACTTTTTATAACGTTACGTACAATATGGTTATACAGGATATTATATGTTAGAAATTGTTTTTTTTTTTAATGTGTATTGAAACCCTTAAAATAAGTAAATATGTAAGATATATTTAATTTAATTATTATAATTTATATATATAAAAACAAAGATTATTACAATTCTTTATATACATAACAAAAGCTCATTTAAATGAAATAGCATCTTTCAGTTTCTTGACAGCAATTTTTTATTAAGAAAATGCTTCAGTTGTTCAGTTGAAGAATAGAATTTTTTTTGATATAAAAATAGGTTGATATAATATTCCTTTTGTATCTATATTTCTGAACACTATAAAAATATTTTTTTCAAATTGTTTGTTCGTAAAAATATCAAAAAATATAAAAAGCAAAATAATATTATAAAACAATAAACCGAAAGAAAACTCACCAAGTATCACCAAAACGATCTTCATTTTTCCCTCCTTTCAAGAACACTGACTGGCACGAGATATAATAGTAAAAAAGAAATTACAAAGATTCGAAATTAGTTTTTTTGTAGTGGCGTTCGTAGCGCGTGACCGCCAAGCCGCGTGTGTTTCGCGTTGTATGCGCGGGCGCACTCACTTTCTACGTGGTGGGGTTCTAGGACCGGGAAACGGAGGGTTTGTTGACACTGGTCTGCTGCATCGCTTGATTGGTAATTGGATGACCCTGAGGCCGGAGAGATTGGTAGGTTGCTGATTAATTATCATTTTGGGAAAAAAAAGTGTATTATTTTGATATATAAAAAATAATTTATAAAGAAATCGCTGCTTCATTAATGATTTTAAGTATAATGTTTCCTAAATGATAATTATATCTTATCTCTAAATTAAAATACCTTCTAAATTCATTTGAAATCGAAAATTTGTCATTATATATTAAAAAAAATACTTCCACATAATAAACCAAACAATAATAGACTTCTTTTCCTCTTATGAGGCCATCGAAATAATGAATGAAGTAATAATTTTAATAATGACAATAAAATTGTATATTTACTTAAATCGCTGTGTCATACAACCTGCAATCAATCAATTGTATGTACATAATATGATTGCACTTCAATTAACATATCACTAGGTATCGTGTAAGCTTGCTTTAATCATCGAATATTTTTTCATGATTATTTAAGTTTATAATAATAATATATAGTTTTTTTTTTCAAATTCACACTGTTTCCCGCATATGCAGGGTAGGTAGAGCACCTAGTGTTGAAACACTCCGTTCCCCAATTTTCGTCGAATTTTTGAGGCATTGTTTGTTAAGTGGCGGAACTCTACGCACTTTGCCTCGACACCAGAGCGAATATAAATAAATATTTTATTTCCTTGAGTGGGGATCGAACCCACAATCAGTCGATTAAGAAATATTTTTGAAAATCCATTTGTTATATGTGTTATTTATATTTGGAACTATTATATAAAAGAACTAGACATTTTCATACAGCTTTTATTTCAACAACAAAAATTTCAATATCATCTTCGTCTGCCGCTATAGCAGAATGATTCCGCGATTGATGTATGCGACAAATGTAACGTACGAGTATGTAGGTCACGTCACGTCACGTCACTTCACGTCACGTCACGTCGCTTTGTGACGATCAGTAAGCTAGAATGAGTAAATATTTTGTTATTTCATGAAAATACAAATTATGCTCTCGTTATATGTAAAATAAGTTGACATCTTATTTTACTGAAAAAGAGATTATCATAAGAAGATAGAGAAGGTAAAATTTTTAAATATTAGAAAAAAATGGCTTTGTAGAGTTTTTCGCATGATTTTCAAAATTAATTTAACAAAATAACTTAATCCATATAAATATTATGACAAATATTTAAAGGTTTTTTTTGTTTCATGCTGTATTCCGCATATACAAGGGTAGGCAGAAGGAATCTAATAGTAAGACTGTCTGTCAAAGGTGGAACTCAACGCTGCGCTTTATCTTGATACCAGGACGAGAAAATGAAAATAATTTATAATCTGTATGAGAATTGAACCCACAACCGCCATGCTTCCATTTAGGCGCAGTGCCGCCTCGAAAACAACTACCTTAAATTTTTAGAGGTACGGGTTACCACCTGACATTTTCTAAATAATTTTTAACGGAATAAAATATGAAACAAAGATGAAATTAAAAATCCAAAAGGACGTGTCGATTGCTTCCATACCTAACAATTAAACAATTAACCACAGACTAAACAACGCCTTAATCGTACTTAATGGTTAATTTTTAAGTCTTATTACACCGTAGTTAACGATATTATCATAATAAATTAAACACTTTCCTTCCTGGATTCCGTGTCGTGTATCGCGTGTACGTAACACGCTGTAACCGAAACCCGCAAAATGTATGAAGAACAATGCAGTACTATAATTAGCGTTGCCTTGCGGATATCCCTGACCTGTTAGGAATAAGCTCTAAGAAATAAGAATGACCATTTAACGTTTTGTTAATTTGGTGTAAATATGCTCGTATATGTTTTTCGTAGTAAACTATAATTAAGAGGAACATTCTATTTTTGTGGGTTGAACTATTTGTTTTTTTTTCTGAGTAGACAGAGAGAGCCTAGTGTTAAGTCACTCCGCTGTCCACTATCAGCGGAATTCTGAAATTATTGCGTGTTTAGTGGCGGAATTGAACGCCGCGCTTTTGTCTTAGTACCAGAGCATGTGTAGCGGATTTTTGATTTCTAATATTATATTACACAGCACATACTACGTATAGGATCTAATTTCAAATCATCCAGGAATCTATTAAAATATAAAGTGAAGATTTCATCCAAATCGATACAGTCGATAAGGATGAATAGGGTAACAGACACACGTTCACTAAAATTAGATATAAAAATAATATATAATATGACTTTTAACTTAATTATGTTACGAAAAATAAATTGTATATAGTACATAAAAGCGAAGCCCTTTTTTAAGGTTCACCATAATAATAAATATAAGAAGAATTGGAAGCCAAAATCAATATCCTAATTTGCTCTATAAGCCGGATCAAGAAAATTTGACGATGAAATTGGTTTACTCTACGTAAAGGCTTATATTATTGACAGCTATATAATATTTTTTAGAAAGAAATATAATAAGGCCATTATGACTCAGTGGAACCTTATGCGTCTTTAAACGAGATGTTTGGATTCGATCTCCACTTCGGATCGGGGAAATTAAATATTTCATATTTTCATTTATTGGTTCTGGTATCGAGGCAAACCGCGGCTTTGGCCACTCAACCCACAATGCCTCCAGAATTCGGCGGAAAATGGGGACCATAGGTTCCCTCTGCCTATCCTGTTATGTGCGGGATGCAGCGTGAAGCTGATTTATTCATTTCTTCATTATGGTGACGACGCAAAGGGTGGCGTTGAGTTCGGCCACTCAACACGTAACTCCAGAATTCGGAAGAAAATGGGAAACAGAGTGTCTTAACACTAGATTCCCTCTAAATACCCTGCTGGGTACGGAGTGGAGCTGATTTTATTTTTTATTTATTAATATAAAAGAATAAATAATAACCCGCTTGGCATTGGATCATAAAATAATTGCTTACAGTAAGGTAGTGTTAGATATAATATCCGAAATACACCGAGACGGCGTCAATTAACCATTATTTAGTGATGTTTTTTTTTAGAATTTACTTAAGGAAGTTAAAAAATCTCATCACGTTTCTTAGTGCGGGATAGATTTATTTTTATGTGCGAACGTGACTAATAAAATATAAATCGCATGAGAGTTGTGGTATCCCGATTTTGATAGTGTTTTACTTAAGTATGTTTACTTTTTTAGGAATCATAAGGAGTTTGTATTGAAAATGAAAGAACTTATTCAGGATATCGGAGAACAGATATGGTCTTTTTTATATTGACTTTAATAATTATTTTAATTATTAAATAGTACTTCTAAATAATCGACTCCTTTTACAACATACACACACCGGCAAAATTAGAGGAACACACAAAAAAAGCATATATTTTTTTAATTACTACATTTTCGTGTATGTTTTTCAGTTCATTTAAGTTTTGTTACTCAAAATGAATATGAGACAACAGAAACTAGGGTTGAACATTATTTATTTATAAAAATGAAGACAAAAAATCAAATTTGAGAAATTTTGAATTTTACGATAATTTTTTAAAATCAAATTTTCTTTGCAAAGATTATTAACAATCATTATTAATATCTTGTTTTGCTTCGGCGGGCACTTAATAGAGCTCGAATACGTTTGCCCATGCTCATAATGACATTTTTAATCATTTCCTGGGGCAATTTGCCCCACTCTTCAATCAGCGCCAATTTTAACTCTTCAATATTCCTGGGGGATGGAATTTTCTTCTGTAGTCTTCGTCCAGTCATGTCCCAGACATGCTCTATCGGATTCATGTCTGGAGATCGTGCTGGCCAGTCCATTTGGGTAATTCCGACTTCATTAATGTAATCACAAACTACGCGAGCAGTGTGGGGCCGTGCGTTATCGTGCATAAATATAAAATCTGGGCCTATAAATGGGGCAAAAGGCATTACATGAGGTTCCAAGATATCGGTTATGTATCTGTGTGCAGTAAGGGAACCGCCGTCAATTATGACCAAAGCGGTGCGAGCTGTTAAAGTTATGCCACCCCACACCATGACAGACCCTCCACCGTATGACATTGTTTCGGTAAAATTTGCTTTATTATATCGTTCTCTTCGATACCTCCACATCCTTTCCCGTCCATCGATGAAATTCACACAAAACCGGCTTTCGTCAGAGAATAAAACACGACTCCATTCATCTGACCAATGTTGGTGCTGACGAGCGGACAATAATCTTGCAACTCGATGACTTACCTCAAGTTTAGGCGCTTTGGCTGGTACGTATGTCTTTAAACCAACTTCATTAAGCCTTCTTCTTATCGTTCGTTCACTTACACGCACGCTACGCACTTCTTCCATGAGATTTCGGGTCTGAACAGCTGTTTGACGACGATTTTGACGACGTTTGCACCCTTATGATATACGATACGAACGTTTGTTCGTCTACGGCATGGTTGCACGATTTCTGCCTTGTCCCCGCCTCCGCACATAAGATCCCGTCTGTCTGTATCATTTCACATTACGGTGGATCACAGATACTGATACACCCAACATTTGACTCACTGAACGGTATGTGTGACCTTCCTCTATCAATGTCACAGCTCTGGCGACTTCGGTTGCAGGTAAATCACTCATTTTAGATACAAATACAATGTTAAATCTCCAAACAACAACAACAAAATGAGCTAGGGCCACCATTGACTGCATAAACAAACTTCTTATCGAAAACACTTAAAAGCGCTGACTGTCAACATACACTTAAAAGGGTATAATTTCTGTTGCATTATTGAAAAATGTCAATATGTCACAAAATGTTATATTAGACGAGAGTAATAATCTAAATAAATGAACCACTTGTACTAAACCCACAAATTCTAAAAAAAAATCCTCTTTTGTTTGTGTTCCTCTAATTATGCCGGTGTGTGTATTTCCCTTTTTCCTGTACTGAGTGAGTGGCAATACATATAGCTATAAAAATCATAAAACATTCTAGATTTTGATAGAGATCCGAAACGACTAGTACCTAAACTCTCTACCTCATGAAATTAAGGAGTTAAGGGGAGCCTTAAGGGAGGTTTATTGAAATTCGTCTTACAGTCCAGGCAAATAAGTTTGCCGGCGTAGACTAGCTCTCTTATATTTCCTCTTTTTTTGACTAAATATTTCAATAAATTCATTCAACCATGCTCTTTCGGACTGCGAAGGTTCCCACGGCTTAATTAAATTGGCTCGTTATCTCACTAGATATAAAGATAAAATAGATTAGTTACCGAGAGAGACCTTATGAAATAATAAAAAGTTTTTATATTATATTATTTTGAAATTCTTAAGCCATCTCGGGCAACATATTTGTGAATTTTAATATTTTTTTCAATTATTGAAGTAAATTTAAAAAATATTAGTACAATAGAATCAAAACTTTCGTCTTTTTCTTCATCTTCTTTAAGAAATATTTTTTGTTGATTTAAAGTTTTTATAAAATTAATTATTAGGGGCCATAGTAGTGCAGTGATACAAGTATGTGACTGTAAATACCACGATTGTGGGTTCGAGTCCCAGTCGAGGGAATGGATTATTATTTATTAATATTTCCATTTCTTCGCTTCGTTAATAAGGGAAAGTAAGACGCGCTTGCGCCACCCAAATTAGGTTCCCTCTGCCTAAACCCTAATTAACTCTAACTACTAAATGCAAGGTATGTTGTCAACTAAACTTTTATTTTTTTGTATATATTTTTGGAATAAAGCGAAGCTAAAAAAAAAGCTAGTTACTATCTATGTTACAGATATTGCATCACAAATTATTAACATCCTCATTTCTAAGTAAATATGTAATAATGTTTCACTAGCACCTACTCGAGCATCAATCATAGCAGATTTGCAATATTAATTGATTATACACGACTTCAATGACTTAATTTACTTCAAAATTATAGATTTTACGATAAAATAATCAATATATTACGCCGTCTGGCCGTCGTGCCGCAAAGGCATAAGGGTGTGACTGTAATACGAAATTTGTAGGTTCGATTCCCACTCGGAGTAATGAATAATTATTTTTTATTAAGATTTTAATTTCTTCGCTCTGGCATCAAGGCAAAAACCCATTATTGAATTCCGCCACTCGAAAAATTTGGCGAAAAGTGGGGCACGGACTGTCTTAACAATAGGTTCCCTCTATCTACCCTGCTATTTACGGAATAGTGTCAAGCTGTTTATAAACAAACATTTCTATTAGTTACGTAAAAACTACCTTTGGATAGGCGTCCCGATCCTCGTTACGGAACGTAAAACAACGACGTTCTTAACAGTTGCCGTCTATATAATTTAATATCGCTTAACGTTGAGAACACTGATACATCGACAATCTCCATACAACCTTGGAAACTGAAAGGCGAATTCAGTTCATTCTTTACATACTCGTAAATACATTGGATTTGGTAATAGATAAAATATATAATTGAAGCTGGTTGTGACCAAAAATGACATTGCGAACGGATGAGACTTTTTATTCGTTTATGTTTGTATGTGAGTATCGAAATTCAAGTTATTTTTAGGGTTCCGTACCTCAAAAGGTGAAAACGGTTATAGTATGACTTTTTTGTCCGTCTGTCTATTTCTCAAAATCATTTATTTCAAAATTGCGTAGAGGTACCTATCAAGCTGAAAATTTAACCAAATATAGGTCCCTTGAAAGAGAAAAAAAACAAGCTTAAGTCCCTGCAATCAAAAGATATGAAGGGCTATGTTGATTTTGTTGTATTATGTATAAAATTCGCTACATAATCAAATTTTTATACTAGAGTAGAAATTTCCTTCCACGCGCCACCGAACTGTGGAATGGCCTAACCGCGGCAGTGTTTCCAGGTCGGTACGATATGTGTACCTTCAAAAAGCACGTCTATCTCCACCTCATATGCCGGCAACGCACCTGTAGCTCCTCTGGTGTTGCAAGGAGTCGTGGCCGGCGGTGATCATCATCAGGTGACCCGAACGCTCGTTTACCTTGTCCTTTTTCCATAAAAAAAAAAAAAGAAACACGGTTATATAGCCCTACACCCTATATATAAAATAATATGAAAAAAAGACATTAAAAAATTACACGTTTAAAAATTACATCAAAATGAAGCCTAAATCTACATTGAAGATTTCGTTATTTCTATTATCACGATTTCATATATAAAATTAATAATATAATATTACAGAGGCTTTGTCCAAGTAACAGAATAAAATAAAACAACATTTTTCACGTGGTTTTGTAACATCTGGCCTAAGTAGCTGTTAGAGATATAATTAAGGTGCAATTCAAAATTATACAGGGTGTCATTAGAATGTATGTACCTTGTACCTAAGTAGTTGCAAAATGTCTTTATTAGTATAAGCTATGAAGTTGATTAAATTTTAAGAAGACTCTAGGTTATAGAAATTCGTTTGTCTAATATTTCGGGGAGATTTCTTTCTAGAGGCATTGCGTGTTGAGTGGCAGAACTCAACCCCACGCTTTTTCTCGACACCAGAACGAAGAAATGGAAATATAAAAGTATTTAAGTATTTCACTTCCTCCAGTGGGAATCGAAACCACTACCGTCGCGTTACAGTCACTGGCCTAACATACTATAGGTTAAAGAAATTCGTTTGCCTAATAGCTGGTCTGTTATAATCACAGGTATATTTCAGTGTCCAGTCTAGTCCCAGCAAAATCTCGCTATACCTTAATCATTTTTTTCACGCTGTTTCCTGCACACAGTAGGGAACAGAGGGAACTTAGTGTTAAGACATTTTCAGCCGAGTTCTAGGGGCCTTGTGTGTTGAGTGGGGGTTTCATTTCCTCGAGTGGAAATCGAACGGACAACCTGTCGTGTTTACAATCACATTTAGTGCGCTTGTACCACGGCTTGCCTAAATCATTATATGAATTAATTAAGATATTTTTTGGTTGTAGATAGATATTTCTGTTAGATGACATAATTTAATTTCGGAAATAGCTGAAATATTTCTTTATGTGAAAGTAGGTACCTACGGCGTTCTGCAGGTACTTGTACATCATATATGAATGTCGCAATGACTCACGCACGACGGTTTCCCTCTATAAAAACAAAAAAACCATGTTTATTATATGGGAGCCCCATTAAATATTTATTTTATTCTTCTGCCACTGTTCTTATAGCAGCAGAATAAATACGTTATCTGTCAAAATTTCTGCTGTCCAACTATGATGGTTCAATAGAAATAGCCTGGTGACAGACGGACGGATGCACAGCGAAGTTTTAGTAATAGAGGCCCTATTACTAAAACTTTGCTTTACTCTTTGAATAACTTTAAAAAGCTTTAAAAAATTCCATCATGGCGCAGTGAAACTTTTAACTGTAAATACGATGGTTATGAGTTCGATTCCCAATCGGAGAAACGTTTCCATCAATCCCGACAGTTTACGAAAGTAGCAATTTTCATACAATTTAAACAAATAAAAGTATTACGTTTATTTTGTGAAATAAAAACTGAGTATATAATTTTATAACAATTTATTGTATAACCTTATTTCCTATCCTATTGTTAATGAACCAATTCTAATCGAAACTAATATAGAAACTTTCCTTTTTACTTGCTAATGACAACTTTCAACACATTCTTCCTATATCATTTAGATAATATGTGATATGTATTTTTTTTATTTCAATCTCTGTTTTCATTTATTGCTCTACTTAGCGAAGGTACCTGAGAGTGATTGCCTAAATTCAGTAAATACTAAACATACCTTTTTGCCATGAAATGAAATGTTTAATATTTTAACTTTCTCGCTCAGGTAACGAGGCATAACGCGGAGTTGATTTACACCATTCAACATAGAATTCTAGAGATATTGATCTCCAAAATTTAGGGAACGGTAGCGTCTTAATTCAAATTCAATTCAAATTCAAAATATTCTTTATTCAAATAGGCAATTATTATAAGCACTTTTGAATCGTCGAATGAACATATGATCAAAAAGCTACCACCGGTTCGGAAGGCAGTTCTGCTGAGAAGAGCCGGCAAGAAACTCAACAGTTGCTCTTTTCAAAATCAATGGTACAATCTATTACATTTGCTGGCAGCTATCCTGCATTACATTCAATAGACATTAATTCCATACATGTTTATCCTCTAGATATTCTTGAACAGTGTAATACGCTTTACTTGTTAGAATTTTTTTTACACATATTTTAAATTTTTGTAATGGGAAAGAAATGTCATAACACTACGCTCCTAGAGAACCTTGGCTCCCCTTCTATGTGTGCGATACAGTGTGAAGCAAAAAAATATTATTTAAATTCTATTAGTGCTTGTAGGGCATTTCCATGTGATCGGCAACTCTTTACAAGCAGCTTTCATTAGACCTCGTACTTTTACTTCAGGGCCGAACTACTCCCGGCCCTCTCCGCAAGGTGACGCTGTAAAGACCATCCCAGGTCAACAATAGTAAAGCCCATTCGAAAAAAAAGGCAATCGTGGCGGTTGCTTATAGGCAACGAATTGGAAGGAAACTCGTATGAAGTAATGTTAGCATCAATGCTAGCTAGCTTTATTATTGTTTATAATTACATATTTAGATCTGTAATTAAAAAAAAACTACCATAATCTAATTTTCTAAGAGCGCTACCTATAGAACTGTAGAGAAAGCTCTTCAACTGTAATCGTAAAATGCAGCAGAATAATAATATGACTGTAGACGAACGACGTGGTTCCTACTTTTTAAAATAGATGGCGCGAGTAACATTTTTCAAGAATCCTCTTATTATAATTTGGAATATCTCCATGAAGATCCTTAAATATTGAAGCAGTATAATACCATTTATTAATTATCAATACAGAGATTAAGTATGTCATATTATATGAAATTCAAATGTTTTCAAGAAAAGATTAAAAAATTATTAAATCAACTTCACTCAATATATCTCGTACAATGAAAAGGGAACCTAGACTTAAAACACTTCGTTCCCCACTTTCCGCGGAACTCTGAAGCCATAGCGTGTTGAGTGGCGGAACTCAACGCCGCGGTTTGCCTCAACACCAGAGCGAAGATATGCTAAATTTAAATAAATATATAAAAAAAGATAATTTAATATTTAACGTGAAATACATAACAAATTATTATGGAGGACCAAAAAGAAAAATGAACCGGATTTTCTGTCATTTCGAAGCTGTACCGGAAGCTGCCAGGTCTTTCCGGTGTCCTTATTAACATATCCCATAATGAGCATAGAGAAATGAAATTTTGTTTTAATGTGACCCATTTAACATAAAAGGATTCCTTTATGACTTTTATGCATAATATATATGTAAATATGGTGACTTTATTTTATAACTCTGAGCTTTTCTTTCAGATTGATGCCGTATCTCACATGCACCAGGGTAGGCAGAGGGAACCTAGTGTTAAGATTAACGAAGTAAGTTCCCTACTTTACGCCAAATTCTGATAGCATTGTGTGTTGAGTGGTGGACTCATTGCCGCGCTTTTCCTCGACACCAGAGCGACGAAATTAAAATATAATATAATTCACTTCCTCGAGTGAGAATCGAACTCACAACCTGTCGCGTTTACAGTCACACGCTTGAGCCCTTGTGCCACGATTTGCCTCATTAATAATTCTTAGTTGTTTTTATGTTTGATCGTCATGCCATCACGAGCGTCATGCATTTTTCGTAATTACGCAATTAAGTCATGGCCTAGTATAATAAAATAATTTAAAAGTAATTATTTATAATTATTTTTTATTTCTCACTTTATTTTTCAAATGCATTTTTTCTGCATATGCATAATAAGTGCATTTAGAAATTACATTTTAAAGAAACGTAACAAAAAAAAACTAAAGAAAACAAAGATGTATAATTTTTTATTGTTTTCATAGTTATGACATACAAAATATCGTAATATCTATAACAGTATACATATAAGAAAATAATAGTGTTATAAAATATTATTAAGACAGTAGAAGAAATATACAGTGGCAACATTTAGGAAAAATTCACGGTATTTTTTTTTTATTAAGTTCGAAAATTATATTGTTACTTATTTCTAATAGTAATAGACTTTAACGTTTAAAGTTAATTTAGCTGTAATAATAATTATTGACAGCTTTTTAAATAAATCAGTACAAAATATTACCTATAGAAATTATACATAGGGAGAAAAGTAAGACGTTCTATACTACATTTCTCCTCTGGTGACTTCTCTCTTAGTCACTTTTAGTCCCTGATACGAAGGAAATTTTTCATTAAGGTGCTACAAAAATATTAAAAAATGTACTCATATATACGGCGGTCCGAGTTGGTTGGTTAACGAAAAGCGCAAGTTCGAATCCCGCTACGTTCAAATTTCCATGTTTCTAAGTATTTTTCTATCCTTAACATGTAATTAACAGTGTAAAAGATGTTAGAAAAATGAATTAATTTACAAAATTATAATATTTTTTTATTATTAGATCCTAATTATTAATTCTTGCCATTTCATCCCATACATATCTTTTATTTATTTTGACTGTACTTATGGAAAAAAGGTTAATATTAATTGTTAATTTTGTTAAAATAATTATATTTATCAAAGATGACTTAAACAAAAAGCATACATACATACACTAGTAAAAATAATATCGTTTATTATTATTTTATTACATTTTATTTTAAGAATTCTATGGTTTTTATTACGCACATATATAGACGCAATTTTCAATATGTAAAATATTTCTATAGTAAATAACTGTAGTCATATAAATGTTTTAATAAAAGAAACTGTTTTAAAAAACTTATTGATCATCCCCTACTATTTGGAAAGTTTCGCCACAAATCCTAAAGACCAATTATAATATATTTAACATATTAACAGCATTCATAACAAACATAATATTAATTATTAATTATAACTATACAATCACTTTTATTGATGTGGTTATTTTTACTTACGACTAGGTTACAGTTAAGTTAGCTGTTGAAGAGTGCCCAGATTTGATTTTAGGATTTTTCTTACATATTAATATTTTCTTCTCTAATAAACAATGCGCATAACTTCAGAAAACTTAACAAGGCGGCCACAACTAGTTGACCGTACTGTGTGAATAGCGAATAAAAATATTTATATAGTAAAAGTTAGGTAGAGAAAGAAGCTCTACAGTGGAAGCGTTAATATGACATTTTGGAATGGCTCCTTAAGTCTAGTTCTTCAGTCTAGTCTGGATAATAAGTCACTAGGACTTTTTCGAGCTCATCTCCCTGCACCTGTACATAATGAGGCTTTTATATAGAGATATCTTGGAATATTCAGGAGTTATTTTTCTCTTATCATCTATGGTAACTTTTTTACATAATATTTAATGTTTTATATAAGTCTTAGGAAAAGTATTTAAAACGCTAAGAAAAATGTATTCTAGAATATTTGCTAATATAGTACAGTATAATCCAAAACCAAGATTAAAAAATAGAAATTGCATTTATTTATACTAATTATTAACTAATTAACGAACACATAAGTTGTACCTCATCTTATTATTAAAATAAAAATAGAAATATTTTCAATTATTTTTCCAATGAAACGTTATATAATATACATTTCAACACAATAATTTCTACTAAAAGTCTATAACATTTTTGGTTTTTTTTTTAATTTTTCAGTATATACCATCCAAATAAACCATAACGAAATATTAATATAGATTAAAAATATTTTAACTATCACCATTTTTGTACCTGTGATGATTTAATTTATTATTTATCTATAGAATATCTAAATTAAACTTGAATATCGCCAAGGATTTTCTCGTCGCATCCCCTCCTTTTCCCCAGCTGGTGACAGAGTTGGGGGGATCCCACTATGTCACCGAGGAAGACACTGAGTAAGTATAGTTCTTTTGCCTGGTCTGGTGAATTTTTGTATTGGCTGTAAATAGAAAATATATTATTATTATAACAATATTTATATTATTTACTAGCGGCCCGCCCGCGGCTTCGCCTGCGTAAACTACGTTATTATTAATTTCTCTCCATGACTACCTACGTCCTATAAGTGACGTCCATACAAAATTTGAGACTCCTAGCATTTGTAGTAATGGAGTTTCATACAAACTTTCAACTCCAAAAACAACCCCTTAGAAGTCGAATATTGCCAATTCCCGTCTTAGCGTGCACCTAAGTCCTATACATAACTCCTATGCAAAATTTGACATTTCTAGTACATGTAGTTTCTGAGATTTCGTGATGAGTGAGTGACCTTTCGATTTTATATATATAGATAAGAATATTTATATTATATTTATATTATTTGAAGTTTTAGGCGTGACAGCGGAACATAGTTTAGCTTGCCAATGTCACGTAGGTTGAGGATGACACGGTGGAGATTGGCAAGTTAAATAAAAATAAATAAAAGTTAACATATCTAGATTAACCGTTTGAGAAAATATATTTATATCGATTAATATAATGCGGTTAACGTCAATGCTAATAATAATACGGTGTTGATGAGAATATTTTATGTTTTTTTTTCTTTTTTTTTCATTTGTTTGTCTTCATTAGCAGCGTTTAAGTAGTTATATCATATAAATACATCATAAAAACTAGTTTAATATAATTGCAATTTATTGATCATAACTATCAATTCTATAATAGAATAGTCCATTGTTTTGCTTTTAGCTTTACGCTTGTATACCGGAGAGGAAGGAGAAAATAGAGTTATGACACTGCGACCCGCAAGCGCGTTAAATATTCTAGATATAGTGTGTTGAGTTTGGGAACTACTGGTTTTTCCTTATTATTCATTGACCCTGTATCGCTGTTACTAATTTATATATTTTTTTTTATTATTAGAAATTTCATTCGCACTGAATTAATTTAAAAGATATATATAACGAAGGTTCGAAGGTCGAATTGTTCAGAATATCGTACATTGACTTTAACAGGAAATAACTTTGGGAACCATTGTCACCAACTTTTACTTGTAATTTATTCGAACAACAATTAACAGCCTAACGCCCAATATTAATAATGTATCTCCTATCTCCAGTTAACGTCTATCTCGTTCTGTCCGACATGTCTATCCAATCACTAACCTGCATTCCTACCTCCATCTCTGTCTATTTCAATCTATGGTAGCAATTTTTGGATTAGGATTGATTATTAACATTGGGCGTAAATGGTTTCGTTATATAACGAAGTTCCAGTTCTCTTGTTTTTAATTATTTCTTTTATTATATTAAAAATAAGCAGTATAATTTTTTTGTCAAGAGACCTACACAAACACTACCTTGCTAAGTCTACGATAATTGATGAGGATTTATGATTTCTCCAAATAAATGACTCCTAAAACGTTAATGTGAATAATTTAACTTAACGTCTAATGTCCGAGACAACGAATGTCGAATGGCGGAACTTAACGCCTTACCAGAATTCCCTATTTATTGACACATGCTGGCCCACTGTGCTGTTTTCTCAATAATAATAGCAATTAATCTTAGTTTTCATGTTAGCATAAAATAATTATGCTTCAAAAGGAAATCCACTATTATCTTAATAAGCAATGTAACCGCAATATATAAAGAAAACAATTCAATTTAACTTAAACTAATCTTAGTACTTTTGTATGGAATTAAAATATTATTTACCATTAGCCTTATCCCTTACCACGTTAGATTTTCTTAATAGAAACTCGACATTCCTCGAATGCTTATAGGGCTTAAAATTATTTAACCGGATAGTTAAATGAACAGTGAAAGTTTTTGCGGTATTGTATAATACAGGCTCACCTCGATTATAGAAACATCTAGATAAATGTAGGTAACTAATACATTTTACTTCATTTCCATTGATAGGTGGAAAAATTTAGTGAGTGTTAAAACACTACGTTCTCTACTTCCCACCAAAAGAGCCTAATTTGTCTAAAAACACTCGTGGATTTTCGTATATTTTTTATTAAACTATAATTTGTAAGGCTTTTGATGTTTGTTTTAACAGTATGTACTTTCTTAAAAAGTTTCTTTCTAACAATAATATACGGGACCGGCATTCAAAGCCAAAAGATACATTTTCTAAGATCTTCCAAAAGATATATAAGCCAAAAGATATTCTTTCTTTTTTTTTCTAAAGTAATATTTATAAAATAAAAAAGAAACAATAAAAAGATATGTAAGTATAGACAGTCGATTTGAACTAGTTGACAAAAATATACGTGACGCATCGGTTTAACGACTAAGTACATAGCAATGACATCATTGTCCCGCTTTTAACGGATTTCTACCTGACCTACGGTTAACCTTGACACCTTGAAATAATTACCGATACTAATGAATCGATAATAAGTAGTGTTTTTTTTATTAGACTTCTGCTATGATTCGGAAATTGAAGAAATACGTGTGAAAAATATACCTAAATTATAAAATTTACGAAATAATTTATCGTGGATAAGAAAGCGGAGAACGGAGAGCTTTGACACTATGTTGTTACTTTTTCAGCAATAATAAACTAAGTAGACATTTCGCATCTTATCATCAAACGAGTTTATCTATGTTTATTTTAAAGGTACCATTTCCTTTAAAGGTTCCTAGCCTACGTGACAAGCAGGTTCCCAAATGAACTATAGTTTAGCAGTAATTACGTAACAAAACTATTCGCAAGTCACACCGAATTCTCATACCACCTGTGCGTCTGACCTGAATGACGGTAGTCCTTGAAAACTTTTACATTATTTAAATTAGTGTTGTAACGGATTGGTTGCGAGACATCGCATTTGGATGTCTGGTCAAGGTTGTCTATTGTAATAGAGCTAGGTTGTCGAACTTCACTAGTCTGTTGCATCTTCAATAATTTTTTATTTTTATTAATTTCACGCTGTATCTCGCATATAGCAAAGTAAGGATGGAGAATATTTTGTCATAACTCTCCGTTCTTTACTTTCTGCCATTAGAATTAGAATATATAGAATTCAAATATATAGAATTCAAATTATTTCAATATTATATTTTGTGTTAAAATCATCTACAACCTTTTCGTTCAGCCGGGAGACATAGGGAACCTAGTGTTAAGGCACTTCCTTTTACACTTTCCTCCCGATTTACTAGACATTTCATCCTGTTAATATTTTGTATAACGTCAAAACAATTATTTCTTATGCTTTTAAGGTAAGTAAATAAAATCTGCTAATCAAAATAAAATTACTTAGAACTCGCACTCGCTATATTTCTTTAATTTTATTCTTTTCCACAGAATCGCATTACAAAAAAAGTCCTTTAAGAGTTTCTCGACTTAATTAAATTATAAAATGTACCGCTGTAACAGTGTTCTTTTCATTTCTAATTACTTTAAGAGTAGTATAAAAACATAATTTAAAGAAAAGGAAATTATTTTTTTTATCGACACACCAGGATAGACAGGGGGAACCGAGTGTTAAGACATTACGTTCCCCCTTTTTGACCGGATTCTAGAGGCATTGTGATTCAAGTGGAACTCAACGTCGGGCTTTATCTTGTTACCAACACGAATAAATGAAAATAATTCATTCCTTTCAGTGGGAATCGAACCAACAGCCAGTTGGAGTTAAATGGAGAACAAAGGGTACTAACTAAATTACGTCCGAATATTACCTGAAAACTTGTGGCCAGTCCATCTGTGGCTTCGGCTGTTCCCGAGCTCGAGTTGCATAATGGGAGCATACTCTTTCAAAAATGCATGCGCGTGCGCCGAATTCTCCTATGATATACTTTTCAACTTCTTGCGCGTCGAACGACTCGGGAATTTCACTTGCGAATGTTAGTTCGCGACGATTACGGGAACGGTATGTCGCTGTAAGGAAAATAGTAAATTTAATAAAATTATTTTAGGCCAGCTGTGGCGCAGGGGCATAAGTTTCTGATTGTAAACGTGACAGGTTGTGGATTCGATTTCCACTCTAGGAAATTAAATATTAATTATTTTCTTTTTTTTTCACTCCGGTGTCAGGGTAAAGCGCGGTGTTGAATTGTGCCATTCAACACGCTATGCCTCCAGAATTAGATTCCCTCTGCAAAGTAAAAAAAAAGGAAAATATTTCTGATGTATAATCGAAACTATATTCTAATCATAAAAGATTAAATTATGATTAATTGTAGGTACCTATCTTGAATTCGGACGAAAATTGAAAAACGGAGAGTCATTAAAAAAGAGTTTCTCTATCTAGCCGTCAAGCGGGAAGAAAGGGAGAAGTTTCCCAAATATTCGTCAGACTCATCCTTACTGTACCCGATTAATGATAACATTATCATATTTTATAGCACTTAAGTATTTCTGTCCTCAGATAAGGAAGTTAGAATATATTACGGCCCATTTGTTATCTCTATAGTTTGACAAAGTGGAAGCTTGGATTGGGTATCTTCTTGCCCTAAAAGCGTTGATAAGATCTATTAGGTTTATGCGTGGAACGCTTATTTTTTCAGTTCGGAAATTTATATATTTATACTTATAATAAAATTGTATCGGATTGGTGTCTCTATAGTGAAGATATACAGGGTGGAAGAGGCAGCGCTTCTTTTACTGAAACTGCATATAGGGTAAAATATTTCAAACCCAGAATTAAAAAATCAATCAAGGTATCTCAACGGTTTGGACGTAGGATTTTTTTTTCATTTCACGATTTTTATCCATACCTGTATTTCGTGTCACGCACACATACGTATGCGACGTTGCCGCTTTGACAGGTAAGTGTTTGCGTGCCTATGCCTACTTTACAAATGGCGTTTTATTTTAAAACGATAATTTTATTATTTATTTTGTTTGAAAAAATAACTTTTTCATTTTTGGGAATTATTTTTTTTCCGAATTATATTAGGCTTTTATAGAGTAGTTAAAACTGTGGTTTCATTTAAAGTGGTGCTGACAATTCCATCCTGTATATAAGAAAAAAAATAATTATCGTTTTTTTGTCTGTTCACGGTAATTTTAGAAACGGTTTAACTGATTTAATAGCAATATTCACTTTCCTTTCCTTAACATTTACTCTTTGTTTATTTACGTTCTAGTCTCAATAACATTCCCCCTTTCTTCGCTATAAATCAAGTGCCAGTATTGTTTACAATAGCTGTTACAGAACAACACATCAAACCTGTTTTGCCTCATACATATGTATGTAATATAAATATGTATTTAAAGATATGTTCAATTTGGCTAACACCAGGCGAATGTTATTTTTTACGCGGCGTTTAGTTCCGTCACTCAACATACAATGCCTCCAGAATTCAGCGGAGAGTGGGGAACGGAGTGTCTTAGCACAAGGTTCCCTCTGTCTATCCTGCTGTGTGCGGGATACAGCGTGGAGCTGATTTTTTTTTTATAGACAGTGTGTCGTTGAGTTCTGCCACTCGAAATGCAATGTCTCGAAAATTAAGAGGAAAGTAGGGAACGACTGTATAACTGTAGTTTATCCACCCTGATATGGTTGAAAAAATTTGTTGAACTATTTAAAATATTTTTAACATTTAGGTATAGCTTGATGAGAACGTATGGCTTAGTGGTCAGAGAGAGATGATTTCCAAGAGACGCGAGTTCAAATCCAGCTACGTTCAATTTTTTTTTAATTTTTAAAAAAGTATATATCTGAAGCTACATTTTTCTTATTTAATAATAATTCCGAATTACGCAAAAGTGGCCTTAAGCTAACTGACTATGTAAACTAATATGTAATATATTAGGTAATACAAACTTGTATACTATATTTTTAAAAATTAATTAATCGGCAAGTGCAAGTCGAACGCGTTTGTCAGGTTCCGCATTCTTCTATTCGTTTATTAATTCTTTTAGTTATTTGTTTAGATATTTTCATTTATCAGTGATTTTTATACATAATTAATAATATTTTATATCTTTTTCTTTCTATTTCTATTGTATTTTAAGCTTTTTAGCTTTTTTTATTGTATTTTTTGTATATTGCTTGAGACCGTCGTGGCGAAGGGGAACAAGAGTGTGACTGTGAATGTGATTCGATTTCAAACCGCGGCGTTAAGTTCCGCCACCCAATATGCAATGCATCAAGAATTGGCGAATAGTTGGGAACAAAGTGTGGTAAGACTAGGTTCAGTCTGTCTACCCTACTATCTGCAGGATACAGCGTGAAGCTAAAAAAATCAATTTCAGACAGAGAGAACCTTGTGTCAAGACACTCCGAGAATGGTATGTTAACAGAAAAAAATGAAAATTCAATACAATTTGGGCACACAATAAATAAACATAAGGCCAAATGCGATACAAATATAAAAACAAGCTTTATCGCGAGCACAGTTATGAAAAATTCATTGAAACGACCCTAGCTGCGTACTGTGCCTGTGTCCGCACATATGTCACGACGGCTGAATTTATGACACAAAGACACTTCATGTGTATTAATGGCTTTCCATTGCACAATGGTTCTTGGAAAATTTTCATTAATTAATGATTTATGAGGGCAATCATGTCTGTAAGCGCGACAGGTGGTGAGTTCGATTTCCACTAGAGGATATATATTTCATATTTTCATTTTTTCGCTTTGGTATTGTGGACCACCACCACTGGGTCAGGAGGCAGTTCTGCGGAGAAAAATCGAAATTCTACAGTTCCTCTTTCAATTATAAAATATAGAATATAATTAATATTTAATACATCCTGCATGAAATTCATATCGTATTCCACACAATTTTCACATAAAAATTGTATAACTAAAAAAACAACACTAACGACATATATTTAGTTAAATAAATTTAAAAATAAAACGTCCACGTTATAAAATACTTTTTAATAGTGAATGCAATAACAATAATTTTGAGGTCGGCGTGTCGCAGAGGTACAAACGTGACTGTGAACGTGACGGTTGTGGGTTCGATTACCCCTGGGGGGGAATGAATGATTATTTACTAATAATCTAATTTCTTCACTTTGGTACCAAGGCAAAGCGCGGCGTTGAATTCCGCTACTCAACACTCGATACATCAAAACTTTGGCGGAAAGTGGGAAATAGGGTATCCTAACACTCGTTTCTCTCTACCCTGCTATATGCGGGATACAGCGTGAAGCTAACAAAAAAAAAAAATTAAAATTATAAATATAATATTTTTTGACGAATCGTGTACTCGCATATGCCGTGACAGGCTCAATTTATGGCACGGCATTTAATATTTGCTTTTCCCACAGTATTAATGGATTCCAGATAGCATCTGCCTGCTGTTTCCGTAAACGATCCCTGCATGACTTTTATATTGTACGTGTTTACGGTTTTTATTTCTTCCTATTTTTATAATAATTATTTTTGGAGTGTGAAATTGGATAAACTGGTTAATGGAAGCGAAAAAACGAAAATAAGTAGTGTTTTGGAACGAGGTAGCTAATATTACCATTGCTAAAATGTATGTTAATTCATTATCTCTTTTTATATGAATTATCTGATTGTAAATGCGATGGTCGTAGGTTCAATTCTCTCTCATTTTCATTATCCCGCTCCGTAGAGAAACAGTGGGGTCTTGCTTCTAATTACGTAATGTCATAAAAACACAATAGAGAAAGAAGTACTTTAACACTAGTTTCCATCTGCCTTCCTGCTATGCTAATTATTATATAGTGATTGCTTACATAATTTAAAGATGGCAGATCATCTAAGAATAATTAAACATTAGATTATGATTTTCCTTCTAAAAATTACAAGTATTTTATTTAAGTTAGATTTTTAGAACAATTAAACAAATTTTAAGCTCAATTATAATTTGGTTTCGTTATAATTGAAGGTAAATTTCATGACTAAAATTAAGAATGTTAAGGTTTTTAATTAATTTCTCAATCGCTGGTACAAAGGTCAAGATATTAATGAGGGAAATAATTATTATAATAAACACCGCTCATTAATAATTAAAGAAAAACTTTTATTATATGTATATTAATACAAGCTCTATAATTACAGCATTTTGATTATTTTTTAAATGAGAAAAAAACGCAGTGTTGAGTTCCACCATTCAACACGCAATATCTCGAAAATTCGTCCAAAAGTGGGGAACGTAATGTCTTAACACTAGGTTCCCTCTGCCTATCCTGCTATATGCGGGATATACCATGATGATGTGTTATTATGATATAATTAAAATTATTTAAATGTAGATATCTGTTCAGTACTCACCAGGACTAAGGGAATACGTTAATTTCTTCAAAAAATTAGTTAATCTAACACTTCCAACTATAAAAGGAAAACCCACCAATTGCACTGGCAGTTCAAAATTTGTTTGTTGTCCATAAACAAAAACAAATAAGAGAAACACAAGAAAAATACTCTTTAACTCCATTATCACTAAAACTAAACACTATTTCTTATTTTTATATACCAAAAAAAAAATTGATTTCTATATTATTAGAAATATATATATATAAAATAGTAAGTGTTTCCACGTGTACTATAGCGTTAAGTAAATGTAAGTCTGTCGGTGCGCTCGCAACGTCGTCCCCGCTTAGTCTTGTTGGTCAATACTGGTGTTATGTCATCTCGGTCAATTGGAAGTAGGCTAGCTTGTACTGCCCACAATTTATTCGCACAAGATATTTTAATATATATTTCTTATTTGTTTTGATGCATCTTTGGCATTTTTATTTTTGATATCTTAAAGATTTCTAGCACCCTGCTAGAGGGAACCTGGGAACCTAGATACAGTTAAAACGCTCCTGTTCGCTGAGTTTTTAAGGTATAGTGTGTTGAGTGGTGGAACTCAATGTGGCGATAAGCGAAAAATATTTAAGTAAAAAAGCAATTCATGCTCTATATTTTGCTTAATTAAAAATATTTAGTTATTTTAAACACTTATTTCAACGTCTCCCTTAGTTTTGATGTAGTTTAATTTAAAACAGTATAGTCTGTTAAATATAACTTGCTTCATAAATGCTATCTATGAAAGGGTATGCCATATGTTATTGTCATTATACTAAATTGCAAAATATTATTTAACTCGACACAAGCTCTCGCCATCTTGAGATGAGTCGTAAATCTTGATGCTTATCGTCGTTAGAAATTTTTATACTTTTTTTTTAGAGTTAGTTAAAGAAAATTATGAAATAATAAAACTGTAGAAAACAGTTATAGTTTAAACAAATTAAGATACAAAAGTTTATAATTAAATTATAAACTAAACGACTGCATAGAGTAAATTAATATATTTTAAAAAAATCCTTGAAAATCATCATATTGTACATATGACATTTGAGTTTTGACCTCTTCTATGTAATATAAGCATACATTCATTTCACTTAGGCCAGTTATGGCGCAGGGGCATCAAGTGTGATTATTAACGCGATAGGTTGTGGGTTCGATTGCCATTACAAGAATTGAAATATTTAATATTTTCATTTCTTCGCTCTTCGCGGCTCTTCGCGGCATCGAATTCCGCCACTCAATACACAATGCCTCCAGAATTCGGCGGAAAATAGGGAACAGAGAGTTTTAACACTACGTTCCCTCTATCTACCCTGCTACAGGTGTGCCGGGTACAGCGAAACGCTGACGCTAAAAACGTTTAAATATATAAACAGCTCGAATTTTCAACACACGTTCTTCTAAAATATAATTCGTAAGCGTATATATTAAAATATTCATATGCAAGCAGAAACCGCGAAATTATTCTAAAAGCTACTTGATAGAACCACTTAAAAGGTCATATCTACTGAGGAGAGTAATATGAATATTTTACAGGGTGCGTATTACATATAATTATAATTTCTTAAATAATATAATTTAGTTGAATAAATAATAATTTATTATGTAAAAAAAAACCAGAACCAAACCAGAGCGAGCCAATGAAAATAAACTATTTTTCCTATGGGAATCGAATACACAATCATCGCGTACGTCAGACGCTTTACCACTGAGCTACAACGACATCAGGCAATGAAAGTAATGTTAACTTCTTAACATATTATTGAAGTACAAAAATAAAGTAAAAATAAATAATGTTTTAAATCCTTGTAGTATACAAATAAAGTTAAAAATGTTCTTTATAAAACTGCTATTAAAATAGTATCTCATGTTTTCTTAATGCGTTCTTTCTTTCTGCTTAGTTAGAGAAAGTGCATGCAAAAGGCAACAATGTGCTGTAATTAATCAGACCGAGGAATCATCTTCATCATAAATATAGCACTTGAACCCACAACTATTATTCAATTTTAGTCAAACACAATGGTTTCATTCAATTATGTGAATCGAAATCAATCGGACGGTGGTGGGTTCGATTCCCAGTCAGGGGAAAGGAATATATCTCATTTTGCGAGACAATTATTCTCGCTTTAGTAACGAGGTAGGTACTTAATATTGTATATCGTTGTCTCAAGAATTCGGAGGAAAATAGGGAACGGAGTGTTTTGACACTAAGTTCCAAAGTTACTTTTATAAACCTATTGTGTTATGAGCAGGATACAGCGTGACGCTAAAAAAATGTGAACTGAACTTCAAACAATGACATTAAATTATCCTTTTTACTCAATAACTTATATATAAAATTTTTATATCAACTAAATCGTACTTAAATATATTACAAAAAAATAAAGGGTTCGAGACTAAGCACGGCGTTAAATTCCGCAACTCAACACTTAATGCCTTGAAAATTCGGCGGAAAGAGAGAAAAAGAGTGTCTTACTACTAGGTTCCCTTTGCCTAATCTACAATATAGTATAGCTAAAAAACCTATCAGTCATCATCAAATATGTAAGGAAAAAAATATTTTAAATTCACATTTTGCAAGCGAAACAACTTTTCGTGAACCTTTCCCAATTTTAACGAAGGTCATCTGACCAAGCCTGCAATTAAGATCGTATTTCTCACACGCCATTACCAAATACTTAAACTTTATATTGTAATATTTTAATAATACTTTTATATTGCGTATTTGATATTTATATAAACGAGAATAAGCATAAGCTAATATTTAATTAATATTTAATAATGCTTAATATAAATTAAAAATATGGAAAACTTTTAAAATTTTTTGTAGAAAATAATTTGAGTTCAGTACCCACGAAGCCATATTTTAAACACTGAACTTCTAATATATAAAGGAAATTTTGAGAAAAAAAATACCGAACCGTACTTGATTATTAATATTAAATATTATTTCAGAAAAGTTTTCCTACAAGCCTTCTTTATATTATACAAAAAAATAACAGAGAAAATTGACAAAACATTTACCTGGACTTAGCGCGTACGACAGTTTCTTGATGAAATTCGTGAGCCTCACAGCCATTATTATGAATGGGAACCCCACCAGCTGTATCGGAAGCTCAAACCCTGTTTGCTCTGAACCAATCACAACACTTTGCAACACAATAAACGATATTATTGTCCAGATATAAAAAATCTTTATCACCTTCATTTTTCCCGATCTTATCCTATCTTATCTTATCTTTGATTTAGCACAACCTTATTTCTTTTCTAATCCGTAACACGACGACCTTTATTGGAAATACAATTATTACTGGCCATGTTCAGCTTAGGTGGTGTGTTGTAATCGTTTAGCTATGCATTACTAAATCACCGTATCGATAATTGGGTACCAGGACGAGTTATGTCAACAGTTAAGTAACAACACTGGAAGGTTCCTTCAGTTAATTATATTGGATATAAAACCAATCGTCCGAAACGTTTGAATCTACTAAAATATATACTTAAAACTTTCAACTATTGAACCAATAAGTTTATAAGAACATAATTTTTAAATAACCTTCGAGTTAAGTAAAGACTTGAGTGGAAGTCATAATTAGTTTTAACATTCATTAAAATTAATTTACCGGATTTAATTTTATAATTTATTAATTTATATTAATGGAAGTATAAAGGAAATACGAATGAGAACACAATATGAGATCGAAAGTGAACGCGCGTAAGTAACTCTATGTAGACGACGCGACGTCAAAATGAATGCACTTGTATGCAACTACGTATACCCCACTATGCACTTTACGTCCTTCGATTTACAATATATTTACTTAACCTTTTTCTATATTTTATGTTGAACTTATTTTTTGGTGGAGGGAACCTGGGAACCTTGTTAAGACACTTCCACATTTTCTGCCGAATTCTAGTGGCCTTGCGTGTTGAGTGAAGAAACTGCGTTTACAGTCCTTCACTGCACCACGACTGGCTTATCTTAAACTTTGATATATATACGAGTATAAAACCTACGAATAAATTATCTTCTACAATTTCTATCAGATTATATATGTATTTAAAATGGAATAAATAATTTTAAGTACTAGGAAATTCTTAACAACGCACTTTCTTTATAATGGCGTAACATTGCAAAGCTTCTAACGCTCAACGCGTAATAGTAACGTTCCATACAATGGAACTGTCAGCGCTGAGACCCGTGTTTATAAGCCATTATCAACTCTGAGATCGATCTTGAGATGTCATTATCATCAATAAATAATTTATTAATGAAATTGGTAATTATAATTTACTATTATAATAAAGTTAAGGTAATAAATCTATAAAATATATAGTGGGGAAAGGAGTGTCTTAACATTAGGTTCCCTCTTCATACTTGCTCATACAACGTGACGCTGTTTTATTTTTTATTGTTACCTATGAATGAAAAGAGCATCTCAAGGTCGCTCTCAAGATCGAAATGTAAATCTTACAAAATTTCAAACGGTTGCGGACGTAACAAGTTACTCCGTTTTTTTTACAAAATATAAAATATTATTTATTAAAAAAAATGTAACACTACGGCTTTTAAATAATGATTGTATATAATAATTATCTCATCAACTCACCATTAAATTTAAATTGTAGCGCACATTCATTTTATATATAAGTATTATGCATTTTTCTGGAAACAATTTTCTGTTTTGTGAATTTTAAATACAAATTAAATTTAAAACGGAATATGATTTTCTTATCTAAAGGCCCTTGAATTTTAATAACTCAGGCTCGTTTGTGAAAATTTACGAACAATCTTGTTCGAGTAACTGATCGATATCTATAACAAAGGCAATCCTCATTGAGATTGGCTGAGGGCCGCACTAATGAACGCACATATCTTCATTAACAGAAAATAAATCTTAATTAGGTATATAGAAAGAATGTAAGGTTAAATAAATTGTTTATTGTTAAATAAATAAAATAATAAAAGAAAACAGTACAGTGCCTTTAAAATATTAGTACAATAATCTAGGTAAGGCAAATATATACCTATATACCTAATATGGTACATATATACCTAATAGATTTCTATTATTGCAAACTTTGTATCTTTGTTTATTGTGGTCACTGTGTATGTGATAGATTCTGGGTTCGATTCCCACTCGAGGAAATGAGATATGAAATATTTTCATTACCACATTCTGGTAACGAGGCAAAAGCGCCACGTAGGTGTCTTCGTCAGGTTCCCCGGTTCCCTCTCCCAACCTTGGTACAAGTGAGATGCAGCATGAACCTTAAAAAACCCCATCTTTCCATTATAATTACGCGCATCTTGCATATCATGTTATTCTCCATTTTGACAGAAGCCCAATTCGCACGAAAGGTCAAAAAGCCCCACAAATCGAGAACATTCACAAACTCTGTGAACCCAAAACCCATTGTAGATTGTATCATCTCGTATGCAAACTTATTAAGAAAGGTTATTTCCCAAATTGGGGTCATGCGGCAACACTGATTTCCTGCTAAGACAATGGAAATGCCTTCCAACACACATATTTGGGGTCGAGCGTGAATTCTGCAAATAACTACCTGCCCCAGGAATTGAACGTTCTTGGTAGATTAGAATATTAATGTTATTGCTATATTTGAAATGGCATAATGTAAAGGATTATATAATTATCTAGTGCAACAATGATTTTAAAAAAAGTATTTTCTATTTTCGAAACGTTTATTACGTCTCCTGTGCCCCTTCATGCTGTATCCTGCAGGATATGCAGAGGGAACCTGGTAAAACACTCTGTTTCCCAATCTCCGCCAAATTCAGAAGACATTGCGTGCTGAGGGGCGGAACTGAACGCCGCGTTTTGCCTTGATACCTGAGCGAAGAATTGGTAATATAAATTTGAATAAATATTTAATTTCCTCGAGTGAAGATCGAACCCACAACCATTGGCGTGCCTAGCATTGGCGACTGGCCTCATAAACTACAATAGATATTTTTTTATTTTAAAACTGTATGTAATATATTACTTGATGAATGTATTTTAAAAATATTTATGATATCAAAAGGAATGTAATTTCAGCTTATTCAAGGAAATTCAGACAGCTGTGAGATGGTAGGTGCTTTTTAAAGGCAAAATTACACCTGGATATTTCATATTTCATCTGGATAGGATACTAAATTAAAATAGAGTTATCTATGAAGTAAGGAAGTTGGTCTTTCTGATGAAATACATTTTTGGATTAGCTATAACATAATTTATGATATTTATTAAATCTATCTAATGATTTTTTGGCCCGTTGGTACAAGAGTAAGTATAATCGCGGCGCTTGTGGTTCCGATTCCCTCTCGGGGGAATGAAATATTGAATATTTTAATTTCCTCGATCTTATAACAGAGAGAGAACAGAAGGCACAGCGCGGCGTTGAGTTCCGCTACTCAACACAATGCTGTGAGTACCTAGTTTTAATAGGAGTGTCTTAACACTAGGTTTCCGGGTTCTTTCTGCCTACCCTGCTTGTGTGGATACGGTGGATACTACAGTCAGTTTTCTATTCGATTTTAAATCTTTTAAATGTCAAAATAAAAAAAACACATACTAAATATCAAAATAAAAAAACAAAACACTATTATAAAAAACATGTCAGTTTCAAACTAAAATAAAAAAAAGAAAAAGATAACTTGCGACCCTGCCAGGATTCGAACCTGGAATCTTCTGATCCGTAGTCAGACGCGTTATCCGTTGCGCCACAGGGCCGGTGAGCTTCATGTTCTAATTTAAAATAGCTTTTGAGCTTAATCTTATCAGTGAATTAAGCCCAAGAAAATAATATTAAAAAAATATATAATTATATCTGCAAGAATTCCTCTATTTAATTATTTTAAAAATATATTACAATACTTTTGTTAAATTATTGAAAATAGTGTTAATATAATACTAGCATTCATTAACGAGAATCAGGAGAAACAGGCATCGAATCTATTAAGACTTATTACTGACCTACTAAACCACTGCGAAATAATATTTGAATCATTCTTCGCCTTGGCGTCGCGTTGATGTTATAATATTCTTCTAATTAGATAAATATATTTGGTATTTACCCTTCGTTTACCATTTTCTACCTAATTTTCAAGACATTGCATTGCAATTAAAGAAATATATATAATAGATTAATCTAATATAATAGATTAATCTAATTAAGAAAAAGGAAATTGTTTCTACAATTAAATTATATATAAAAAAAATCAAATCAGCTTCACGCTGTATCCCGCACATCGTGTTTAGATACTCCGTTCCCCACTTTCTGCCAAATTCTGAAGGCATTGCGTGTTCAGTGGCGGAGCTCAACGCCGCGCTTTTGCCTCGACACCAGAGCGAAGAAATGAAAATATAACTTTAAATAAATAGTTTGTTTCCTTGAATGGGGATCGAACACACAACCGTCCTAAATAAATTATTAAAACAATTAAAACTTCATAGTACTAACCTTGCAACGCCATTTGAAAGCAGCATAACAATAAAAAAAGTAAAAAACTTTTTCTCATCATATTTTATTCGAAAAAAACTAAAAAAAAAACAAATTTATTCACACTGTCACTCAGTTAAGACCCCCGTTGGTTCTGAGGCGTTTCCATTCACAGCAAGTTTGATAACGTTACGACACCCACCAATGTATTTTACTATGGATCGGTGTAGTTTTTATATTACTTTACTATAGCGACTAACGTATTTTTGTTATAGGAGGCGTACTTTATTAATAATAAGATTTATGTTTATTACTTCTTAGAATTATAATTAATTTTTCTTCATCTTCAGTCGTTTTCCCGCACACAGGGTAGGCAGTGGGAACCTAAGGGAGTGTTAAGACACTCAAGTCCCTATTTTTCGTTGAATTATAGAGGCGTTGCGTGTTGAATGGCGGAACTCAACGTCGCACTTTGCGTCGATACCAGAGCGAAGAAATGTAAATATAAAGTCCCTCAAGTGGGGATCGAACCCACAACCACTCGCATTTACTGTCAGTTGTGCCCCCGCGTCACAACTGGCCTCACAATGTTTCTTAGTTATTACAATTACTAAAATCTTTTAATATGTATTAGTGCACTAGATCTATTAAGATATAAGCAGAATATCAATTTAATTCTATTTTTTATTTAATTAGAAATAAATTTAAATCGAGATAAATTACTTTTAAAGATATAGAAATCTAAATTTTAGTGGTAAGCCCTTCATGGATTAACGTTAATGAGGTATTTTTGTGAAATATTAATTTAAGCTTTTATTTATAATTTCATGAAACCATATTTGTACATTATTAAGAATTTCCTATATTTTTGCGACACACGGCTGTGGCAATATGCTCGTGTAGGTACTTTGAAAGGAAAGTTGCTTAATGCCTTACTTTTAAATATATTTACTATACCTTTTTTTAAACATATTTACTAGAAGTGTTTAATTTTTAGGGTTCCACACTTCAAAAGGTATGAACGGAACCCTTATGGAATCTAATGAAAACAAAAACCTGAATCAAATATTTCAGGTCGTAGGAGAGTATTTTAGGAGTACAGACAAAATTAATTAAACCTATAAGGACCCGCAGTTTTGAAACCTACCTTACCTTTGAACCTACAGTTTTGAAATTTGGCACGAACTAAGAATTTACAATACATATAAAGAAAAAAAAACCGAAAAGTGAAAATTTATAGGTCTTTTATTGCAGAAAATAGTTACAAAACTAAGTTTATCAAGTCTTTTATAAGTTGCATTTCTCATTGAACTACAATCTTGGTACGTCAGAGAGTACGGAGAGTCGGACTCGCCCTTTATCGATTTTTATGAGTATAATATGTGACAGTTGTCGCTTCATCTCCCACTAGAACTATAGAATATTATAATTAAGATGTTTTTCAAGTCTGGTGAGTTGGTTATATCAAGTGATGCGTTGAATTTCGCAACCTAATGTGTGTTTGTTTAAATAAAAGTTAGGTAAGGTAGACAACTCATAAAGTCTTCATTAGTACTTAAAACCTGCTCTCAGCAGTTATTTGTTCCTCAAAGAAAATGAACAATATTAAAAATTATATAAAAAGAAGAAAAATATTATGTATTTCGATAAATTTATATATATAAAATAGATAAAAAATAAATAATTCATAAGGAAGTTGATCTTCAATATAGTTTTATTTACGCAGAGTTAACAGTATTTAAATATAATATTCATCTATGCCTGTATAAAGTTGGCCTTCGTCCTACTATGCGTTGTCTGAGGTTTCTCATTTTGCAAGTAGAACCTTTATAAAGTTTATATTTTTTTATCTATTTTATGCTTCACGCTGTATTCCCATCCATATAGAAGACAGCACAGGTAACTTAGTGTTAAGACACTCTGTCCCCCATTTTTCGACATTATATATGTAGTAAGAGCGGGAACATAAAAAATCGTTTCACCTGTCGTAATCGAACCACAATCATCGCGTTTAGAGACCTTGTGCCGCTGAACTACGATGGTCTTATTAAATTATTTTTCGGTATTAAATGATTTTAAATCTTATATTTAGCAAGAAAACTGTGGAAATTGTATAAATATGTGGCCCAGATATATTTTATTGTACTCCTAAAAAGCCAATACAAGATGTTAAGCCACTTTTCAACATGTAATATCTGGAATTCAAAATCGAGCCTTGTGTTAAGAATGGAGTATCTTGACAGTACGTTATTCTTATAATAAAAAATGTAAAGAAATTAATTTATTATTAACAGCTTCACGCTATCCTAAACAGAGTTCACTTCTTACTTTCCGCTAACACTGGGTTTTTACCTTGGTGCCAGAGCGAAGAAAATAAAATATTATTAATCCAGTCCCTCGAATGGGGATCGAACATACAACTGTCACACTACAGTCACTCCCTTGACCAAGACCGCCCCAATATGTATGGAAAACTTCAAATTACATATAAAAAAATCCTTTATATTCTAACATTGTTAATATACGATAGTTTTTCATATAAAATATATATATATATATGCGGTCATCGTATAACAGCACGTATTACGTGATACCACGTAACGTTAACGTTATACGTAATATGAAAATTAGGTCGCACGTTACGGTCTGTAGTTTTTTGGTGCGTTAGCTTCATTAATTCTAATCAAGTGGTTTAGATAGTTTCACTATTTCCTTATTAGCTTGCCAAGGATAATATAATATGCTTTGATTAATAGAAAAATGGGTAAAGGGTCTTTATTGAGGGTTTTGAGTTCGATTCCTAGTATATGTGGGATACATAAAAAAACTCTTTATAGATATTATAAATAAATCAAAAAAAAATCAGCTTCACGCAGCCACCCGCACACAGCAGGGTAGGCAGAGGGAACACAGTGTTAAGACACTCCGTTCCCCAATTTCTGCCGAATTCTGGAGGTAATTTTGCCTCGACACCAGAGCGAAGAAATGGATATTTATAAATAAATATTTCACTTCCTCGAGTGGGGATCGAACCCACAACCGTTGCGTTACAGTCACACCCTTGTACTGCTGCGCCACGACGGCCTCTTAGATATTATAAATATCTATCGATTTAGTACAAAACAGTCGAGCGGCATGGTTATAATGAGTTCAAATTCAACATTGGCAATAACATATAGAACAAAATTATCTACAAAAGATGTTAGGTACAATGCTATTAAACAGTACTATCCTTTCATAATATTCATTTTAGCTTGTTACTTTACTCCGCTTATAGCAGGAAAGGCAGACGGAACCTGGGAACCCAGAATAAAATACTCCATTCTCATTAAGACATGTCCGTGCCTCACTTTTAACCGAAATCTCGAGGCATTGTGTGTTGAGTGATGGAACTCATCTTCGCCTGGTTACCAAAGCAAAGAAGTGAAAATATTAAATATTTCATTTACTCGGGTGGGAATCGAATCCACAACTTCCCATTACACTCACATTCCTGCCCTAACATCTACCAATGACACAATAACTAACGATGCAATTAATTTAAATAATACCTACAGCATTTCAACACAATTATTCCATATACGCTATGTGTATCACACGACCTAATTACACAAACTCGCTGCAAGTGTACACAACTGGGAGACGCCGGGGAATCCCGCAAATCTAGCAATTAGTACTTGAATACAGCAGGATAAACAAAACAAGTAATAGTACTGTTTGAGTAGACATATGAAAGTTGAGTTCAGCTATTTAATATAGGAATATGGGAAGAACTTTCGTGCTTTACAAGATACCTACTAGATTTATTATGAAAATTATGCTGTGAAATTGAAGCCGGAAGTGAGTGGTTGTGGGTTCGATCCCCACTTGAGGAGATGAAATAACTATTTAAATATATATTTCCATTTCTTCGCTCTGGTGTCGGGGTAAAGCGCGGCGTTGAGTTCTGCTGGTCAACACGCAATGCCTCCAGAATTCGCAAGAAAGTGGGGAACGAAGCGTCTTACCACTAGGTTCCCTCTGTCTACCCTGCTGGGGAGCTGATTCTTATTGGATCTTTCTATTGTTCATGTTGTTTACGTTTAATTCAGCTAATATTAGGTTATTCCATTAATTAATCGATCTTAAAATCAGCAAAAATTGAATTGATAATTAAAAAATATTTACTTGTATAACTTACACAATTAAATGCTGATTTGTGTACAGAAAATTATAATAAATTAAAAGTTCTAAACCCAATTTATAATTACTAAATTAAGCTCGAGTCCAAATTGAAATTATGAAAATTTCTCGTATGAATATTGAAATAATGAAAGCTCTTCGATTTAAAAAGTTTAGAATTTATGAATTCGTTTTCCAAATATATCATAGATATAAATTTTTATACCAACTTATCCATATTTTTCACCAGATATCGAACCTATTTTATTGAGAATGGAGTGTCTTAACACTAAATTCCCAGATTTATTTGCATACATTGCATACGTATATCACGGGAGATGCAGCATAAAAGAATAATAATATAAATATTCAAGGAAATATTAAACATTTAAGAATATTTATACTCTAACATTTAGTATTAAGAAGATAACTCAGCATTTCTAAAGAGTTATCTACGCTCGCCGTCACAGCCGGGGCCAGAGTTAGTACAGTGCTGGTCTAGTAAGATATGAGGTCAGATAGCACTTGGCAGTCAAGCATACTCGTATATGTCGAGTCAAATTTTAATAAAAATATATATAAATCAAATATATTTTTACAATTTAAATAAATGGCCGACTGGCCGGTATATATAGAAATAACGAAATACATTTATTTAAAAAATTTTCAGATGTCATAAATCAAAATATAAAATACTAGCAGACGCGCGCAGCTTCGCCCGCTTATTTGCACCCTTAAGGGTGAATCCTAGTAAACCATGAAACACGTGTTCAATTAAATATTTTTAAGAGTATAAATTTCAAATCTTATAAATATCGGTGGCGATTTTAAAAAAAATCCATACAAACTTTCAACCCCTATTTCCATACCCTTAAGAGTCGAATTTTGCAAATTTCAGTCTTAGCGAGCACCTAAGTCCTATAAATAACGCCTATGCAAAATTTCAGATTCCTTACACATGTAGTTTCTGAGATTTCATGATGAGTGAGTAACCTTTCGATTTTATTTACATATATAGATTCAAAAAAAAATTTCAAATGGGAACCAAAAAGGAAGTCAAACATGCCGCCGACCGACTACGGTGAAGAAGAGGGTCCCTAATCTTAACGCATACATACGGTTAATTTAACTACTAGAGATTAACATTAACAAGCGAATACACGAAGCAGAGGCCTCTCTACGGAATTTGTTTTATGATAGAGCGAGGATAAGGTCCGGCCCCTCGCCACGGCCGGTCTTCGCAACGGCATCGGACTTCCCGTAAGTAATATTCACTTCACTTCTCTTATACTTAGCGAGTAAGAAAATGTTTATAGCGCGATTCAGAACTTGGTTAGTGATTGGTTGGTATTTGGTTCCAGTCAATGCACTTCAGCAGCAAAAAACGTGGCGTGCGGAGTCATTTGGAACGGCCACTTAGATATCTTGCCGCTTGCAGTAAAAAATAGAGCTATTTCTGCTCTGATCACGTTTAATATAACAATAGAGGAATAAAAAACTTAATACATTCCATTTATCTATGTTAAAGATTATCAATGACTAACATTTTTTTAATTTCAAGGTAAGTAGAAGTACTCCAGTGGTAAGACACTCCGTTCCCCCCATTTTCTGCAGAATTCTGCAGATATTGCCTGTTGAGTGGTAGAGCACAACGCCGCGCTTTGCCTCGACGCCAGAGCAAAAAAAAATTTAATATTAAATATTTGTTTTTATCGATTGGAACGCGAACTAATCCACAGTTTGTCCTATTTGACTTCTTTATATAGCTTAATATAAAATCACTTTCTATTTTTGTATACCATAGATCAAGATTTTAGTTTACTTCATGTATATTTTAAAGTTAGCAATATATTTAAAATGTGGTGGCGTAAAAATATTATTTTATATATATAGTGAAAACCGTATTTAAATCGGTTAAGCCGATTCCTGGATTAGCGATAACAAGCGTCTGTTCTGTATTTTCTTGAAATACACTGACTGTAAGTCTTCAAAAACAAAAGAAAGAAGATATATTTTGCTAAAATATGAATATAAAATGCTCGCAAAACTTAAATCACGTTTCATAAAAATCCCGGGTCTTATAATGAACGTGTTTTCTTTCTTTTGTATTTAATTCATATCCAACGGGTACACCCTTTTCAATCTCTTCTTTTGGATATCTTACTGGCGTATTAGATTTTGTTTTTCTCGTAACCGTGTCGTTTTAGGACCGGAGCACTGTGATATAGATATTTTATATAAATACTAGCGACCCCCTTGCGGCTTTGCCCGCTTTTACTACTGGATTATTCATATAATTTATGTTTGCAAAGCACTTAAGATAATGTGAAAATTAGTTTCAATAAGGATTTTCCAATTGTTTTACACAGCAAGGATTTTTTAGTAGGTACCGTAATTTTAAATCTGTGCTACTAATCTTTTCAAGTACTTATTAAAATAATTTTAAATGACTATTTTTAGATAGTTAAATGACTATTTTTAAACGGAAGAAATTATAAACAAAAGCCTACCTACTAATAACTACTACAAAAAATATGAAACCAAATATATCGCGCTGAAATAATACATTCAACTTCAATTATCCAATACGTGCAAACACATCTAAATCTTCGTTGCTATGCCTCTATAGCGGGCGGGATTTTTTCAAATGGATGAAAAGCAAACACTACGTGGCTGCCTGTAAGGAAAATTAAATAGAATGCATTGGCCGGGAATCGAACCCGGGCCCGCGTGGCAGGCGAGCATTCTACCACTGAACCACCCATGACTGCTCATGACGCGCTTGTATAAGCAAAACGTCGCGGGGCGGCAAAGATGTTTTGATATTGTAACAACTTCTAAAGTACTTATTAAAATGAAAAAACAGTAAAAGACAGTTTTGATCTACATTAAATGGCCAACGTAACTAATATACTTATTTATATGCTGAGAGTAAGGCATAAGTAAAACTTGAGTCGGCACAGGTGATGTGTCAACGGCGGGATGTGTCAACAATTAAATGCGTTTTTCTCTAATACTATTCGCAATTTCGAAATAGTGTAAACAGCAAATTTTATCTTCGTTTAACGTAGAAAATTAATAAAGTATTTTAAAGGATAAGGATTAATACCATTATGGAAAAATATCCCTCACAATAAAAAATATATTGAAATTACTATTTTTAGACAGAAATATGATCACTACACGTTATTCTTAAAAGATAAAAATATGCTCTCGCGGACTTTTTTGTAGATCTTATTAAGAGGAACAATACTCCTGTACATTATTTTCATGTAGTACTTACCATTAAAGCAGCGCATGCGCGAAAGTGTCTCAACGGGTAGGACTTTAGACACATTTATCGTATTTATGTTAATTTACATAAGAATGTACAAATAATAAACTATTTATAAACTTTCCCTGAGAAATACTCGACCTAATGGTGAAAACCGCATAAAAATCCGTTGGGTGGTTTAGAAGAAGAAGAGTTAGAAAGTTCAGACAGACACGAAAAGCGACTTTGTTTTATAAGATATAGGATATATCTTTTAAAATGTTAAATTTTTCTTTTACAGTGTATTTGGTCAAAGATATGAGTCTAGCATCAAGACATTTTTTTTTTCATTATAATCCAAATAGGCTTTTTGCCTTATTACAGCACAAAATGACAATTATTTATTGCGCTAAGTAAAATGATAAAGATTTAATCGTTTAGACTTAGCTATATAGAATGAGTTTAATATATATTAAGATAAAAGAGTAAACCCGAAGTTCAAATAATAAAATAAGCTAATATGTATGCATAAGGTAAAATAAGGGAAATAGGAAAAACAATGAGAATTCGGAAAATATAAAAAGTGTCGAATAATTCTTTGAAAACCTACACCACTTACAAAAATATAACAGGAAAACAGTTGTCTAATAACAAATGTAAAATATATAATATGTTATTTACATACTTACTAGTGTCAATAGTCTAGACATCAATGCGGATTGAGTGACGGAACTGTACTTCTCTTGCCAGAGCTCTGTGAAAAATCATACCCCAGAGGAAACTATCTGAACATATAACTATATAAACTAGTGGACTCGAACGCGGCTACGCCCGCTTGAACTATACGAATATTTATTAAATATATTAACGAAATTATTTTCAGCTTTCAATAGAGAGATGCGTTAAGCAAGCTCATTTTGGGTGACGTTTTCTAACTTGCAAACTTTGCAAATCGTTGCTTAGCAACGAATAAATTGTATGTCAAATTAATAAGTATTTTAATATATTGGTATATATCGAAAATATTACAAATATGAGAAAAAAAAGTATCCTATGTTCATCCCGAGACCCTCAAGTATCTCTATATGAGTATTTTATCACAATTAAATTAGCGGTTTGGCCCTGATTGCGTAACAGACAGAGTTACTTTCGAATTTATAATATAGGTATGGATATCTATATATGTAAGTTACATGTAATTACCATAATATTTGACTGTATTTTTTTCTATAACGTTAATAAAAACGAATGAAATGAAAAGACGCTTCAAGTGAAAAGATTTATTCGTGTTCTTCACCCTTCAATAAAAGTACGAGCAATTCATTCGGTTTGCTGAATTTTGTTTTATTATTTTTCTTTATAAGTATTTAGGTAGATTTTAAGATATCATTTAGGGTTTGAAAATTTTTACGAATTAAATTAATAATAACTTATGAGAGTTTTTCCTTCTTATTGGATTTCTGTTTGATTATAAGAAATCTAATAAATTTTGCTTTAAGTAGTTTTAAAACTTGGTTTAAACTACTCTTTATTATTTTAAATAACGAAGTTAGGGTTTCTTTTATGTCTGTCGTATTTAAAAATCACACAATTTTTAGGCTTTAATTTAAGCTCTGTAATAAACTTAACCATATACTTTTCTAACTTAAGTAACATTTTTTTCAACTTCACGCTGTATCCCGCATTTAGCAGGGTCGACAGAGAGTCTGGTATCACGCCGACACGACAAGACAAGACAGTCCGCTCCCAACTTTACGCTGAATTCTGGAAATAGTGCGCTGAGTGACGCAATTCAACACCTGGCTTTACCTCAGCACTAGAGCAAAGAAATGAAAATATTAAATATTTCATTTTCTCGAGCGGGAATCAAACCCACAACATGTCGCACTTACAGCAACTCGCTGGCCTCTAAATTAAATAAAATAGACCTAAAATAATGAAATAATACAAGCAAACACCAAAGAAATTTCCGTTTTACAATCGACAATATACAGCTTTAGTTCACATTGTCATTTGCAGGAACAAAGGACTCGTACTCTTATGTAGCACGAGACTCGCCTAGAGGAAATTACACATTGTACGTTGTTTTCCACTAATTAAGATTACATTTGGTGAAGGATTTTCCTTTTTGAAGTGATAATTTATTTTATTTTATTTATTTTGTTAGTAAAAAAGCGTATTTCGTGCATTAGGTTTTTTTAAGGTTCCGTACCTAAGGTGGTAAAAACGGAACCCTTATAATATCACTGTTGTTTGTGTTTCCGTCTGTCAAGACCATTTGTTTTATTACTATTAAATGTAGAAATCTGTATGTTCTTGAAATACAAAAAAAATCAAGCTTCTAAGCAATCAAAAAATATGAGCAATTCTGCGCCGTTTTTGATGCATTTTGTATGAAATTCACCGCGTAATAAAAAACCTATATTACTTCCCGTCGACCTACAGTTATGAAATTTGGCATATTATATTTGGCATTTAGGCAGGTGGTTAAAACACTCCGTTTCTAAAGTTCCACTAAATTTTCGAGACATTGCACCTTAAGTGGTGAAACATAACGCTACGTTTAATTTATTTTGAGTTTAAAAATGAAAATAAATCATTTCTTTGGGTGGGAGTCGAACTCACAACCATCAAGTTTGCAAGCAGACGTTGTGCCACTGTGTAACAATGGCCTAGCTCAAAAGGTTATTTTAAAACACTACATTATTCATATCCAATATGACAGAGAGGTAGTGTTTTTAATTGTAATGTGTCACTTTTAGTTAACGTGAACGTATAAAATGAAAAGTGCTTTACGAGAATTAAAAATTTAAAAAATATTAAATTGAAATATAGCCCTCAGGATTTCATTTGCTCCCTAAAAATTAAATGAAAATTGGATGAATTATTTAACTTTTTTATAACTAAGGCGTCAGAACTAAGGCTATATTTGCATTTTGTCTCATTTGCAAATTCACTTAGCTCGTGGACTTGGCTTAAATATTTAAAAGAGTTTCAAATGTAAAGCTTTTTAACATTACGCTTGCGTACAGGTTATTTATTCTATTTAAAAAATATTTCTTCTGTTATTATCAATTTGGGAGTAAAATGAAGAACGGAGTGTTTTAACATTAAGTTATCTATCTACTCTACTTTATGCGAGACAAAGCGGTAGAGGAAGAAAAAGGAAAGCTAAAAAATATATTATTCTCTGCGTATATATAAAGAAATAAATCACTCGGTTTTCAATATTTTTAAAGATTGATTGATAAATATTTATTTAAAATTTACATTTATATTTCTTCTCTCTGATATCGAGGCAAAGCACGGCGTTGGGTTCTGCCACTTAACACGCAACGCCTCTAGAATTCGACGGAAAGTAGGATGTCTTAACATTAGGTTCCTTTTGCCTACCCTGATTGATTGATTGAACCTACAACCATCGTATTTACAGTCAGACACAATCACACTGAGGAACCATAGCCTACACTTATAGGTCACAAAATATTTGTATCTTCTACATAAAAGACCATCAGCTAAAAAACTTTACCGTCTTGTTAGGAAGTCTCACTTGACCCGCCCCATGTCACTTGTCTACTCAGGCGTTTGAGAGGATACAGGAACCTTTCTTAAGTTACAAAGGTCACAGACAATACCTTTGTAATATGTTTTACATTATAGATTACAAAATAAAACATTGTATTCAAAGGTAAAAAGGAAAAGCTTCTAATAATATTTTACCTATTTTAACTCTCTTTCTTAGTAAAAACTGTATTTTATGAATAATACAAATGAAGTAAAAAATGTCAACTATATATAGAATAACTTATTTATTTGGCAGAAATTAGGGGGCGGAGTGTCTTAACACTAGGATCCCTTTGCATACTCTTGTTCATGCGAAATATAGCGTGAAACTGAAAAAAAAGTATAAGGTACAAGAGACCTTAACAGAAAATTGAACTTCCAGCACAGTACGAGTGCTCCAATATCCAGACATATGTATAGTTGTCAGAACTCCAATAATAACTACAAAGCCGTTTGCAGGCGTTCCTGTCCCGAAAGCCTCTTTCAATTTCCAGCTGGAAACTTACGGCAGTTCTCCGTGAAGCGCGGTGAAGCTCACGCGTGCTTTGCCTGTAATAATATAAAAATACGTAATTCTGAACTTTGCAAACAAAATTTACATATCTAGTACAATTATTTAAAAACTAGGGTTTAATATATAGTGTAGGGAAAATGTTTTTTATAAGAACTTTTGTATTTTTATCTAGTTCGTCTGTGCGGTAGTAAACTTTGGTTATAACAATGTTCTGTGTGTTAAGTGTGCAGGAATTAACCCAATTTTAGGTAAGTTGTTTTGAAGGTTATCTTTTTTTTTAATTTTAGTTTTTAGAATTTTCAGGGCATTTTGAGATTATATGTCTTGTATAAATATGGTTATTTATATATCCAGCTAGAATCGGTTTAGTGATTTAAAAAATATAAACATTTATGGAAATTTATATTAATAATATCAGTATTTATAAATTTCAAAATCACTAGAAAGTGAGGAACGGAGTATCTCAATACTGCCTACTACACTACAATAGCTTCCCTCTGCATCACCTGCTGTGTGCGGGATACAGCGTGAACTAAAAAAAAAATTAAAAAAAAATCCTTAACTACATCTAAATATGTAGTTTAAATTGAAGTTATTTAATACTAAACGTAGATATAAATACTGTAAATGACTCACGCTTAAAATTTTCACGTCACGAACTTTTTCCGATACGAAATACGGCTAAAGCCCTTAATTGACCGGCACAAACTCTAAAACATACATGCTATATTAATAAGTGAACGCCTTGATAGAGTAATTTAACGAGTATTTAATAAAAGTATTAGTGTATATTTTTATTAAATATACTGAATCTACTAATAAAAGATAAAAATTTCTTTTAATTGTATTTTAAAAAATATATATATATTAAACAATATCCCACACACAACAGGGTAGGCTGAGGGAACCTAGTATTAAAACACTCCGTTCCCCAATTTCCACTGAATTCTGGAGACATTGTGTGTTGAGTGGCGGGACTCAACGCCGCGCTTTGCAACAACAACAAAGCGAAGAAATGGAAATATAAATTTAAATAATTATTTCATTTCCTCGAGTGGGGATCGAACCTACAACCAGTCAATTCATTCATATGGCCTCATTATAAAATACAGATTTCCTTAAATATAGTATAAATATTGTATAACAAGTATACTTATCCTAACTTAAAAATATTTGAAACTTTCGCTGTTCAAACTGTAAACATACGAATGAAATATTAAAAAAGTTCAAAATTTTCCGTCAACTATCTAATACTGTGTACAGTGTTATCGACCGCCCTCACTCCCCTACTAAAACTACCCTTAGAATAATATTGACCCATTTAACTTCCACTATATAATAAAAAAAATGGCTTATAATTGTTGATTATAGCGTGGGAAATTAGTTTCAGAAGGTTTATATTATTTTTTAGATATATATGTATACATATAATATTAATATTTAATATCGTAATTGGTAAAGCAGTAAGCGCGACTGGTTATGGGTTCGATTCGTTGGTTCGTCGGTCGAGGGATAGCGCGGCGTTGAGAACCGCCGATTAACACGAAATGCCTCCAGGTGATCTCACGGTGGTCCAATTTAAAATAAAAACATTAAAAAACTTAAGCTATTATTTTTTTTATGATTTGACAAATATCTTTTTATTATTTAAGAATACTTAGTGTTTAAGGTCTAATCTGACTCTATTTTATATTTTTTTTTAAAAAAGAGTAATATATATAATAAAAAGATAAAAATCCTTATATAATAACTCAATTAAATTAGAATATTATTTTTCTTTAAAAATTTAACTATTTCACTTGGCACGATTGAAACGTCCTTAATTTCTTTATAATTATAAATGCGCCATAAGCATTATAATGCGGCAAAATTATGAACAACGTCTAAAGTTAATTATACTAAATTGTTTGTAAATGCAACTACATTTATTTATAATGGTATATATTTGTACTGAAGACAGAATAATTGTCTAAATTAGCATTTATACAAAAAATGTATATATTTTTTTCATTTATATTCTGGATTCGATTTCCACTCTCGGAATAAATATTTTAATTTACTTACCCTGACAACAGCAAGCAGCAACGCGGCGTTAAGTTCCACAAATTGTCTCGCTAATTAGTCGGTGCGTAAGGAACCTTGCGTTAAGTTACATTTATATTTAGTTTTACTCAAAGGCCACTATAGTAAAAGAATAGTATTACGTTGGAAAACCTCATATCGATTTCTCCTCGGCCACTCGCTCTACCGGCATAATATTGATTATGTTTTCCGTCATGTCACGTTAGGGCCGTAATTATTGTTACAAGGTTATTCCTTTATTCTGTATGTCAACTAAAGCTGTGTTATTATTATTTATTCATCATATTATAATATTCATCAAATGGGGAAAAAACATGTATTGCATACAATTTTTACCTTTTTACTAGTGTTTGAAAGCCCACTTTATACATATTTTTGTTAAAACTTCTCTTAAATATTGCCAGTACAAACCTTTCTTCAATTGCATCACAATCCTAATTTCAAGTTGACTTAAATTATTTTTAAAAAATACTTTTATACAAATACTGATAAAACCGAGGAAAAAGAACATATTAAAATTGATTTCAATTAAAATATTATACAAAATACAAAAACGTCAAATATTTTATTCACAATAAGGTTAAGAAGTTAATAAAATTCACTAAATTTGGGAACGGAGTGTCTTAAAACTAGGTTTCCTCTGCTTACTTTGCTATGAGCGGGATATAACGTAAAACTGAAATTAATAAAATAATATTCATAATTTATTTTAGTACTCATAAATTAAAAGAGAAATACATATAGTAATTTGTATATAAAGTCATCTTTCATTTTAATTAGTTACTTGTATTACATTCTGAGCTGAGAGTCGTCTACAAAATCTGGCTTAAACGAAAAACTATCGTAGCATAATTTTTGTACAGATTTATTATAAGTATAGATTAATTAAGGAATAGATGCCAACGAAATACACACGAGACCATTTTGAAGACGGTAGTAAAATATAACGATATATTTACTGGAAACAGGCAAAGCGCGGCGTTAAATTCCGCCACTCAACACGCAACATCTCGCGAAGTGATGAACGGGAATGTCTTAATAGAAAAAGACGGTCTTAGTTCATGAGGTTCCCAGGTTCCGTCCGCCTAATTTGCTGACAGCTAACAGCTTGAGCTTTCAATTAGTTTTATCTGTGGACAGATTTTATTAAACCAAATAAAATGGTTCATTCAGCATTATAAAATGAAATTTGTTGAATCTTTTTAAAGAAATGTAGGTTTCATTGAAATTTCAGTCAAAATTCTCTGCCTTTGTTCCTATGTTGTGGCTTACGTAGTTTATTGTTGAAGGTATTATATTTCGCTCGTGACGGATAAAATTGGAGCGAAAAATGACAGAGTATGATATATGTATAGCCAACATGTCCGTATAACCGCGGTACTGCGGAACGGTGTTCCGTTGCTAGTTTTGACGTTTTCGATATTTCATTTCATTTTTATTTTTATAGTAAATCTCGCAATAGGTTTTGTTTATAAAATAAACTAGTGTATAAAACAAACTTTGCAAATCGTTGCTTAGCAACGGTCGCATAGCGACGGTTGTTATTAACATGGCGGAATAAATTGCATGTCAAATTAATAAGTATTTTAATATATTGGTATATATCGAAAATATTACAAATATGAGAAAAAAATTATCCTATGTTCATCCCGAGACTCTCAAGTATCTCTATATGGGTATTTTATCACAATTAAATTAGCGGTTTGGCCCTGATCGCGTAAAAGACAGACAGACAGAGTTACTTTTGAATTTATAATATAAGTATGGATTATTTATACTATTTTATATGCTTACGATTTTATGTGAAAAACAACAGACAAAAATAACTGAATGGATTTCTTAATAAATGTGTGTAATAGACACACACTACTATAAAGCTACCTTTTCATAATTGCATATATTTATAAGGATTATTTATTGTTAAGAGAATTTTTTCATTTATTTCACTAAATTATTTAAATTGGTGATTTGAAACTGTATTAATAATATAATTGGTTGTAATTCTCTAAACCACAAAATATACTTTCGGTTATAAACATACAGTTAAATACAAAATTACTAACTATGTATTTTAGTACTAAAATATATAAAATAGTAAGAAAACGCATCAGTATTTTTAAATATGCAACAAATTTATATGTATTTATATATTTATTCAATCAACAAATGACTGGAACGAAACAAATAAAAATACACATTCTTTTATCTCGATTAGAGCCCACGGACGTTTATAGTAGTTGAGGGATTGCACGTCGACTCCAACTTGTCTGATTTCCACTCATAATAGTTTATAGTGAAGCTGGTGGCTTAGAAAATACAAAGGAAAATCTTATTGTGTGTTTTCTTATACGATTTCCATATTTTAACATTATATATACCTAGCAACGAGGCTAGGGCACAAGCGTGCAACTGTAAACACGTCAGGCTGTGGATTCGATTCCCATTCGAGGAAATGAAATATTTTATATTAGAATTTCCTCGCTCTTATAACGAGGCAAAGTGCAGCGTTGAGTTCTGCCACTTAACTCGCAACGCCTTTAGATTTCAGATGAAAGTGGGGAACGGAAGTGTCTTAATAGGAACGAATAGACTTAATACTAGGATTTTCTTAACACTTTACTTTTATTAATACAAAAAAAATATTTCTTTTATATCGTCATTTATTCTGCAAAATTGCTTTTCGGTGGATCGATCACCTGTATTTTCCGTGAAAGATCGGCCTGAGCCATAAATGTGGAAATGTTCTTTGATTCCCTTTCATTTGTTTTCTTTATCGTAGAAACAAATAGGGTTAGAGATCACGCGATTCTACATTTAAACTATGCCGCCGACACTTCAATTTACGTCAAATCCTGGGAAAATGGTATAAATTTTTTATGAGGCTTGTCGTGACCAGGGGCATAAGCGTGTGACTGCAAATATGTCAGGGTGTGGGTTCGATTTCTACTCGGGAAAATTATATATTTAATTTTTTCGTCCTAGTGTCGAAGCAAAGCTCGCCGTTCAGTTCCGCCACTCAACACGTAATGCCTCCAGAATTCGGCGAAAAACGATGTAGAAAAATGGGGGCGAGTGTCTTAACACTAGGTTTTCTATGTATACTAGAGATGTATCTGTAAAATTAATTTCACTAAAAGTAGCTGCCACAATAATTACATTTCACCTGTAATTATAGCACTACTCGTTGAAATAACAAACTGAGTTAATCTTCCAATAACATCGGTTCATTATACAAATTGATACTGTAAAAACAAATATTGCTATGATATCAGCCTGCAAATAATGCAATAAATTATACCGGCACTTTATATTTTGTATAGGGGTAAAGTAGTAAAAAAGCAGAAAAAAAGTAATAAAAAAAATTCTATCGATGCTCTAAAAAAGGTGTTTGTTTCTTAAACTTTATCATAAAATTCGGAGGAACTTTCTAAGGCGAGGGTGAAATTTAATAAATTTAAGTAATTAATTAACTTTAAGTTTTTTAGAATGAGATTTGACACTCTTGAACGGCAAATAAGTATTTTTTAATAGTATACAATTAAATTACTTAAGAATTATTAGAAAAAAAAAGCTTTTAAAATCCATGTTAAGAAAACTACATGAATCACAGTTACATTAACAATCGGGAACCTACTTTTCCCAGCAACAATTCATTAACAATCGGGAACCTACTTTCCCCAGCAACATTTCATTCAGAATACACCTTTTAGTGTTCGAAATAAACTCGCTATTACATAATGCAGATCTTGTCGCCAAGTTTGTGAAGACCTAGTTTCATTCTTTATGTAGTCAGCGGATCCTAGGTTATTGTATGAAATTCCTTTGTCACATTTTCATAGGAACGTTTTAAATCTTCTTAAAATTATTTATACACCTTTGTAAGTTTCTCAAGCTTTTCTTGCTTAAAATTAATAAATTCACGCAATTCATCAGCTTCACGCTGTCTCCGCACACAGCAGGGTAGGCAGAGAGAATCTGGTGTTAAGACACTCCGTTCCCCACTTTCTGCCGAATTTTGAAGGCATTGCGTGTTGAGGGACAGAACTCAACGCCGCGCTTTGCCTCGACACCAGAGCGAAGAAAGGGAAATATAAACGTAAATAAATATTTCACTTCGTCGAGTGGGGATCGAACCCACAACCGTCGCGTTACAGTCACACCCTTGTGCCGCTGCGCCACGACGGCCTCTTGCTTAAATTAAATCTATTTTTTTTCTTATTTCTAATTTAGTAAACGTATTTGAAATAATGAATTCTATGATAATATAATTATTCCTACTAATATATTATCTTTAAGTAGAAAATACTCTTCCTTTAATATTCGAATAGAGCTCTTGAACAGATAACGATTGCAGATACAAGCTTGATCGATTACATTACTATTGGCAGATGTTCTAAGAACTCACTTGTAAGAGAAACTCGACCAAATTCAAGCAGTTTTAGCATCCAGTATTGAGATAACAATATTAATTGATAGACGGAACCATTCTGTTTTATCTAGAGTTCTAAACCTATAGTAGAAGCTTCTGGAAGCTAGTAATCGCCACTTCAATTAATGACTATGTAACCGATACCTGTTTTCCGCCCAAAGAGTCTACTAGCCCGATAAGCATGGGAAAGCTGCACTGACTTTTAATTATTTATTTTTAATATGATTATGTTGCTTTTTATCTGAAATAGTTCGTGTAATCCGTTGAGTGGCGGAAATTTACCTGAAGAAGCCTTAGCCTTGCCTCGTGTAGGGATCGAACCCAGTACCAGTTGATTTTTCCACAACTGGCCTCATTCTGTTTGTTCATAACATAATATAAAACATAAAATATTTATTGCCAAAAATATAAATAACTTAATAGAATTGAAATTTGAAGTAAAAATAAATATTATATACTTATCTTTTGAATAGTTTCCTTTTAGTAGGAAATGTGTAAAATTCCCGCTACG
>JAEBDU010012596.1:13021-31538 GCA_016802625.1 Heliconius numata | reverse complement strand
ACAATATAAAAGTAAGTTCAGACAAAAGCTTAAAGCTGCAACTTCTCATGCTTTATAGCTGGTTAAATATTTAAAAGGTGAGGATGTTTCTACTGGATGCTCGCTCCCGCGAATATATTATGGGCGCTGCCTAAATTGTGAACCGCATGAATACCTACGCTTCAAAATGAATGCTTTATCAACTGTGGAATTGTTTGATTTATTTAAATATATGTAAAAATTTCATTGGTAATTTTTATATTTACCTTGTTAAATATGATATTTGTTAAACCGCATATAGATATAAAAATAAATATTATTAAAAATGTTTATTATTTCTACGCTTTTGATACCTATACAAATTTTCCTAAATCATCGAATGTTCTTTTTTATTTAAAATGTAATTTACTAAATTATATTTACATATAACATACATATATTCTACTCTATTATCTCTAAAAACTTAGCGTGTAAATTATTAAACAGTTATTTTCAAAATAAAATCCATTTTCTGTTCATAATTTTCGTCAAACTTATTTACAGTTTCAGACGGACTATATAGCGATTCGAGTGCTTAAGTTATTATTAAATAAGATGACCTGAATTCAAATAGATTTCAATAAAATCAAAGAGGGAAATATTTATAGTACTTTTATTATATAACTGCTAAATAATCTCATAAGCTAACTAAAACATATATCGTCGGGGATAGTGCAAATCCGCGTAACTAGCATTGGATAATTTCGCGTAACTGACATTTGTAGCTAAATCTCAATTTCACGGCCATTCGACGTAGAATCCCGATTGGCAGCTTCCTGTTTGATGGGATTTTTTTTTCGACCAATATAAAGCTAGATTTCGCCTAAAAACAATACTGCGTATCTATTGTCGACAATTAACAGTACCGCGTATGTCTTCAAGTGCCATTAGAACTGTATTTTGTAGTTTATTTTTGCTGTCAAACTCCGTCAAAATACATTAAATCAAGTAGAGCTTATTAAAGAAATCGCCGGCACGCTCGAAACGTCATAAATTAAGAACTGAACTGAACTGAACTAAAGAAATCGAAGCTTTATCTTGTTGTGACACAACCACTTTTAGATAGATAAATCTCTTTATTACATACATATAGGAAATAAAATATTTTACAAGAGAAATATAGACCAATATTTAAAACAGATAAAAATAAAAACACAACACAATAAAGACATTTAGCGCATAGAGACAGTATGCAAAGGCGACCTTATACTATTAGTGATCTCTTACAGGTATAATTAAATAACAATAAGATTTATTTGTATCTATTCCTTTTTACTTTTCACTTTTAGTGCATTCTGCTTAGAAAGTCCCAAATTACTGTCTATTTTCTGAAATAACCAATGTTGCATCGGTAGCTTCAACATCAACATGTAGCAATAATGATTTGTTTCCTGAAAGAATCCTGGAACGTGAAGCTGCCATTGAGGCTGAAAAAAGATGCATGTGATCTATGTTGTTCATATAAAGCTGGCAAAATTACTTAACTAATATATCAACAACATGTGTCACGTAAAGATTTAGCAAACGAGAAAAGACTTAAGACAAAGAGGCTGCAAAAATGGAAAGCTTCACGTAGTAACAGCCGATTTACAAGCTGTGAAATGATGTCCATTTTTGAAAGCTAGAGCATTGTATTTTAAAATTAAGTTAATTGTTCATATAAAACGCTATTGGTTTAATGAGACAACATCACATTTAAAAGCTTCCACATGCACTTCCTTTTTTGTCGATTATTTGAAGAAAATCATAGAAGAGAGTACTAAAAACGTCGTAATTTATATTGATGGTTTACATCACAAAGACATAGTTTCAATCGCGCTTCCGCATTTTTTTAGAAAAAGACCATACTCAAATGGAAGTGGATTCAGTTCACTACATAATAAAAAGAAAGTTAAAACTTCGGGAAATATTTTTACCTAGTCAATACTCCTCAGTTACCAAAGAAGCTAGCCTGAATCCATTTCCATATGAAGTAGTAACGTGTAAGCACACTTTTTTCAAGGGTTATAGCATTAACAGTAATCTTATTTATGATACAATCCGCCCTGGAAGAAGGGCTGGTACAAAGTGCGGCAAAGTAGTTTTATTAAAAACAAACTGAACTAATTTCAGCTATTACTACAAATACCAAAATAAATATTACCCCATTTATTCCACTACGGATCTTATCTAAGAAAATGACTGAGACATAAAGTTTATTTATATAAGGTACCTGAAGAATTTATTATTGTTATTCATATATTAAATATATAACAGTAATTTGCTTTTAAATTTACTGATAATATGTTTTCTGAAAAAGCTCTTGGTCTTTTGTGTATTAGTACTTTGAAATTATTTATACTCGTAATACTTAAAGTTGTTAAAGAATAGGCTAAAGGCTGATAAAGAATCGCTCAAAGCTGATTAAAAAGTGTTATTGGTAGTGTATTTTCAATTTTATATTTAAGGGGGATTGCTTAAAAAAATACATTAATTAATAAATAATAAAATCTTCATTTTATTATTAAATATTATTTGGAACATTAATTGCACGTTTGATTTTAAAACCGTGTAACTAACTGTCAGGTTTCAATTTAATAAGATCGTGGTCAAATCAAATCAGCGTAAGTGGCGTGTCGCTTAAATTAACCACTTGTTAACCACTGTAAAGGATTGTTTATGACAAAAATATGTAGAAAATACCAATTATTATTCTCTATGTTAAAATGAGACCACTTGGACTTAAATTAACGATGTTATAAAGTTTTAACCTCCTCCTGTAAAATCAGATCAAATGCAGATACGCGCTCCCCACCTGTGGTAGATACGCGGTTCTGCACTATCCCCGACGATATGTATTTGTACGTTCATCCGTCCGTGTTTGTCTATTCATATATATACATTTTTATTGTCAGCTTCACGCTGTATCCCGCACGAAGACGGGTAGGCAGAGGGAACGTAGTATTAAGACGTGCGTTGCGTTTTAAGTAGCAGAACTCAACGCCGCACTTTGCCTCGACACCAGAGCCAATAAATGGAAATATAAACGTAAAAAAATATTTCAATTTCTCGAGTGGGGATCGAACCCACAACCATCACGTTACAGTCACACTCATATACCACTGCGCCACGAGGGCCTCGTGTGTTTGTATTAATTGATTTTTAATTTATGTAATTCCCTCTTTTTAATCCAATAAAAGATTTTACTGAATACGTCTATATACTCATATATTTTACTACAATGTTTCACATATACCCGAGCTTCGCAACTAAACTTCCATTAAGTCGGGATTTATACAATATAGAACGATGCAGATGAAAATCTGGTTTCAATGCGTCATTCATATTTAGATGTAAAGAGAATACCGACTGTATGCTTGTAAGTTATTAATGTTTTAAGAAATTATTAAAAAATAATAAGAAATACACACTATTTGAGTAGAAACTTAATTATTTTTCTTTTGATTCACGCTGTAACCCGAATATAGCAAGGAAGGCAGAAGAAACTTGGGAACCTAGTGTTAAGACACTCCGTTCCCAACTTTCCACAGACTTTTTCGAGACATTGCGTATTGAGTGGCGCAACACAACATTTTGAAAAATGTAAAACACTGAAAAACAAATACAAAAATAGTAAGAGGCTTTATACGAATATACGAGTATGAAAATTGAACACAAAGCTGCACGAGCTTCATGGTAACCATGGCAACGTTATCCGGATCATCCGATTAACAGAGATTTAGCAATGTTTGTGCATAAATATGCTTTAGTGGAAAAGTAATTACTGTATATGTTGATATTTTTATATGCTTATATATATCATTATGTTTTTCATGTGGCTTCGTTTTTAAATAAAGAAAATTATGTTTAAAAATTTAAATAATAATAATCAATTATTTCACATAATTTATCGGTTTTTTATGTATAGCTTAGTTTAGATAAAGTTGTACATACCTACTTATAAGATATTCCTATGAAATATTGTTAAAAGGTCAAATTCCAATACCAAAACCATTCTCGTAAAGAAAACTGATACAGTTATAATATAAAGAAACATATATAATGAAAATGGAAAATGGAGAATGAAAGTTTCTTAATGGGACAGAAGTGACTTTATCCTAGATTATCAACGTCTCTCTGCCTACCCTGCTATTTGCGGGATAGAGCGTGAAGAAATTGTCACTTTCAAATGCGAACATTAAATTTAAAATATAACTTATCGTCCATTTCTCACATTTTCTCACCTCAAAGCAACGCTTCGCATACGATAACATTATCATAACTAACATATTCATACAACTTATTTTCTTTCATACATTTACGTTTGCTTTCTCTATGTGAAAATACATAGAGTTGGATTCAGTACTTTAATTTGGGCGTGTGCCAGAAATAAGAGATCCGCTGCAGGTTTACTCTATAGTCTACACTTACACTCAGATTAATTGGGAATCGTTATAGCAACACAAACTAAAAGACTGCATTATTATCTATTAATTTAAGTAACTTATGAGTTTTAGTAGGAAAAAATAGAAAATTAATTTTTCCCTATCCTATCTTAAATTTTGACGGAAAGCAAAGAGCCGGTCGAATGTGAGTCGGACTCTCATAACAAAGGTTCCGTACCAATTTCAAGATTGTTCAACGGGAAGTACAATTTATAAAAGTTGCCAAACTTAAGTTTAAGGATTTTTTTTCTATGCAATATCTATAAATTAACACTTATTGGGGTTTTTCTGTTATTTATACTGCAAGTTCTCACGTCTTGCCAAATTTCATAATTGTAGCTCATGTTTACATGATATTATTACAATCCCAAGCAACGGTAACGAGGCACAGCGCCGCGTTGAACTCCGCCACTTAACAATGAAAACAGAGTGCCCTATCACTAGGTTCCCATTTTCCCGCCAATAAACAATAATGTTCTATTTATATGTTCACAACGGGCTGTGAGAGGGTTAGAGCACACTCCTCCCAGTCGATTGCAGCTAATCAATTTGTTGGCGCTCACGAGATACTCTCGATAATTACTCTCAATTGAACTGTAATAATCGCATTGCAGCATCCGTGCAGCGTGCAAGTCGGGCTATTCCAATGCTGTTAGCACTAATTGCTTTATATTTTATTTATCAATTATTTTCTATTTTATCTTCCTAATAATATATATGAGGGTAGTCGTGCTTACACGCTTTGTTTATAAGATTCGGTGGAAAATGGGGAAAGGAGTGTCTTGACATTAGGTTTCATCTGCTTATCTTGTTGTGTGCGGGATAGGTAGAGGGAATCTATTGGTAAGATATTTTGGTGAAAGTAAAAGAAAATATTTTAAATGTAAAAATCTTATCTGCTACTGAAAGAATTTAAGGCTTTTGTATAATTTGGCTTTAATATAAGCGCGCGAAGTTGCGTTTGTGTCACTAGTCTACTATAACATGTAGCTGGTATTTTTAATCATATATGTATTCTAATATAATGTTTTAGGTTTTTTTTAACTAATGGTTTGAATTGAAAAAAATATTCAATATAACATTATACGAAAGAAAAACCAACAAATACACCTAAAATTAATTAAGTAAATTTTATTAACAAAAAATATTAAAAAGTAACATAATTATAATTACTCGAACAAAAACACGATTACTAGAATCGTATCGATCCACACGGGTCACCGGCCGACGTTAACTAATCGATATCAACGCACAACGCGAGGGAATCGATTATTATTAATGTTTCAGCCACACTGAGACTTATTGATTTTTTTATTTACATGTTGTTTTTTTATATAAGCTTCACGTTGAATCCCGCTCAAAGCTGGCAGCAAGCTTAGTGTTAAGATACTTCCGTTTCCCATTTTTAGCCGAATTCTCGAGGCATTGCATGTTGATTGGTGGAACTGAAAGCCTCGCTCTGTATAGCTACCAGAACGAAGAAACAAAAATATTATGTTTCATTCTACCGAGTGGGAATAAGAAATTTCGTAACCATTAAGACACTTTCGTTCTTCACTTTCCGCCGAAATTTGGAGGCATTGTTTGTTGAGCGGCGCAACTCAACGCCGCATTTTGCCTCGTTACTTCGCCTTTCATCTCCTTTACAGTTGCATGCTTTGTCCCAGAGCCACGACTGGTCCCAAAGATATGAGATAAAGCAAAGCTTGTGCCGTGTGATCCCGGCCTAGAATAGGATCACCCTGGTACTGATGGTGTCGTAAGAGGCGACTAAAGTACGTGTGGTAGAGTCACGTCGCCAGCAATGGCAACACGCATGGGCAGACTCGACCGGATCATTACCACCCCCGGCATTTAAAACCGGCGTTAAGTAGTGGCTTTATGCCACTGCGTTTCGCATTGGGTAATGCCGGGCTCCGGAGCCCAATCCCCACCCCTCCCTGGAATATGAAAGCGGCACATAAAGAGAATCTACCCCAGGAGGGTACCAGCACCTCCGGTGCTGGAGAATCCCTCCCTGAGTCCTCAAGCTCAGGCTGCCCTTCGAATTCTGGGGAGGGCACAGTTCCGCGCACAAGACCAAAGACCAAGACCAAACAAGGCAAACGAGACGTACGCCCCACGGCAACCCCTACCACACTAAACGTGGACTTCTGCAATATCAGGGGTCTTCACTCCAACCTGAATGCCGTCCACCACCATCTTGAGACGGCACGGCCGGCCTTGTTATTTCTAACGGAGACTCAAATTGTCCGACCGAGCGACACAGCCTACCTCCAATACCCCGGCTATAAAATAGAACACAACTTTATGCCTCATGCCGGGGTCGCTGTGTTCGTAAGGGAGGACCTGAGTTTCCATCGTCTTGCTAATCTTGAAGGTCGGGACCTGTCGACTATCTGGCTCCGTGTTGACTCGGACGATCGAACCCGAGTATACGCATGCCTTTATAGGTCCCACAGTGGCAACGCGGAAACGGATCGGCTCATGGAGCACATGCAATCGGCCATCGACGATATGCTCTCACAGATCCCCTCTGCTGAGGTCGTGATACTTGGCGATTTTAACGCGCACAATGCCAGTTGGCTTGGATCACGCACCACCGATCACGCTGGGAGGGCCGTTTTTGACCTTGCTACGGCGAATGGATTGTCCCAATTGGTTGAGTCGCCTACGCGACTCCCGGACGTGGACAACCACAATGCCTCCTTATTGGACCTTCTGCTGACTTCGCACCCGGAACAGTACCAGGTTGTCGTCGATGCTCCTTTGGGGTCTTCTGACCACTGCCTGGTACGGAGTGTCGTGCCCATTAAACGCGGCAGTCGCAGAACACCCGCAACTCGTCGCGTCTGGCACTACAAGTCAGCAGATTGGGATGGGATGCGTACATTTTTCTCATCTTATCCCTGGGGGCCGGTTTGCTTCTCTTCTGATGATCCTAGTACCTGTGCCGCTACTGTTGCCGACGTGGTTCTGCAGGGCATGGAACTTTACATTCCTAGCACTGTAGTGCCCGTCGGTGGCAAGTCACAGCCTTGGTTTGATACGTCTTGCAAACTTGCTGCCCTTAGCAAACGCGAGGCATATCAAATCTGGGCCGAGGCACTGGTTACTAAGGATCCGAAGGTGAAAGCCTCAAAAAGAGAGTATAACCGGGCCTCTAGGTCCTTTAAGCGGCAAATTGCCAAAGCAAGGTCCGAGCATATCGCCAAAATCGGCGAGAAGCTTGAGAGCTACCCGTCCGGAACTCACCAGTTTTGGGCGCTCTCAAAGGCGGCACTCGGCAACTTCAGCCAGCCTTCGCTTCCGCCTTTACGCAAGGGGAATGACATCTTGGTCCATACGGCGAAAGAGAAAGCCGATCTCCTGGGCGCTCTCTTTGCCTCGAACTCGACTTTGGACGACCAAGGATCAACGCCACCGACCATCCCGCGGTGGCAGAGCTCAATGCCTGAGGTTAAGTTCAGCCAAAAAGCTGTAAGGCGAGCTCTGTCCTCTTTGAACATCCATAAGTCGAGCGGGCCAGATGGCATCTCCCCCTTAGTGCTTCGTTCTTGTGCTCCTGAGCTGACACCGGTGCTAACGCGTTTGTTTCGGCACTCTTACTCAGTCGGCGTAGTCCCAGATTCATGGAAGAGCGCTCTTATCCACCCGATCCCGAAGAAAGGCGATGGTTCCGATCCATCTAACTACAGGCCTATTGCCATCACCTCCCTACTCTCAAAAGTCATGGAGAGCATCATCAATAGCCAGCTCTTGGTTTATCTAGAGGATCACCGATTGATTAGTGATCGTCAATATGGCTTCCGCCATGGTCGCTCGACCGGTGATCTTCTGGTTTACCTCACCCACCGTTGGGCTGCGGCTATTGAAAGCAAGGGAGAGGTCCTGGCAGTTAGTTTGGACATGGCGAAGGCCTTTGATCGAGTGTGGCATGGGGCGCTCCTTGCTAAACTTCCATCCTATGGGCTTCCCGAGAACTTATGCAGGTGGATCGCCAGCTTTCTCACTGGGCGCAGCATCAAGGTCGCTGTCGACGGTTTTTGCTCAAAACATATGCCCGTGAACGCTGGCGTTCCCCAAGGCTGCGTGCTGTCCCCCACGCTGTTTCTTCTGCATATCAATGACATGCTGGAGGATTCTAGCATTCATTGCTATGCAGATAATAGCACGGTGGACGCTGTTTACTCCGGCCGCGCAAGTCTTTCTCGGGAAAACGCTGAACAGTACCGAAATAAACTTGTGTCTTCTGTTGAGGCATCCCTCAAGAATGTCTCCTCATGGGGTGAAAAGAACTTGGTTCAATTTAACCCCCTGAAGACACAGGTTTGCGCGTTAACTACAAAAAAAATCCCATTTATCGTATCGCCAGTCTTTCAGAACACTCCCCTTACAGCCGCGCCCAGTATCAGCATATTGGGCCTTAATGTTTCGAGTGACTGCCAGTATCGCGATCATCTGGAAAGCAAGGCCAAGTTGGCCTCGAAGAAACTGGGGGTCATCAATAGAGCGAGACGGTACTTCACGCCAAAACACCGATTGGCCCTATATAGGGCCCAGGTTCGGCCTCATATGGAGTACTGTTCTCATCTCTGGGCTGGTGCACCCCAGTATCAGCTTGACCCATTTGATCGCATACAACGTAGAGCCGTTCGAATCATTAAGGACCCAATGAGCTGTGAAAGGCTTGACACTTTGGGTCTGCGTAGAGACGTCTCCTCGCTGTGCGTTCTCTATCGCATTTTTCATGGTGAGTGTTCTGAGGAACTGTTCGACCTGTTACCTGCCGCCGAATTTTCCAACCGCACAGTACGTCACAAACTTAAATACCATCCACACCACCTGGATACGTGGCACTCCACTACTGTGCGGTTTCGTAGAAATTTCCTTCCACGCGCCACCGAACTATGGAATGGCCTACCCGCGGCAGTGTTTCCAGATCGGTACGATATGGGTACCTTCAAGAAGCGCGTCTATCTCCACCTTAAAGGCCGGCAACGCACCTGTAGCTCCTCCGGTGCTGCACGGGATCGTGGGCGGCGGTGATCATTTTCAGGTGACCCGTACGCTCGTTTGCCTTGTCCTTTTTCCATAAAAAAAAAAAAAAAAAGTTATAAAAAATATTAGTATAAGTCATTAATTTTTCTATTAGATTTCTTCAACCATGAAAGGAACCATTGTAATTTAATTGAAAAGTAATTAATTATTTAATTAATTTTCATAACATTTAGATGGTTTTTTTAATAAATGTATGCCATGTTGACATACTAATTGAAAATAACAGATTAAACAAACTTTCTAGCTGCGGTTAAAACGAAACTCTGCTGTCCATTCTATTAAACCTAAGTTTAAGTAAAGCTAAAATGAATTAAAGACTTAGAGGGATTTATCTACAATACATACTTCTAAGTGCACAACCAGTATATATAAGTAAAAACCTTATACTTGTACCGACTGGTTGTGGGTTCGATCCCCACTCGAAGAAATGAAATGCTTATTTAAATTTATATTTTCCTTTCTTCGGTCTGGTGTCGTGGCAAATCGCGGCGTAGAGTTCCGCCACTAAACACGCAATACCTCCACAATTCGGCGGAAAGTGGGGAACGGACTGTCTTAACACAAGGTTCCCTCTGCCTACCCTACTGCGAGCAAGAAAATAAAATTAAAAGTGAGAGCGAGAATCGAATCCTTAACACAACCTGTTGGGTTTACAGCCCACGCTGTGCCACTGACGACGGCCTCTTATTTTTATTTGAAATGGTGATATTCCTCAATATATGTATAATATATATATTATCTATCCATCCATACCTATATTATAAATTCGAAAGTAACTATGTCTGTCTGTCTGTCTTTTACGCAATCTGGGACAAACCGCTAATTTAGTTGTGATAAAATACTCATATAGAGATACTTGAGGGTCTCGGGATTAGTGTTGCCGATCGATAGTCGACTATCGATAGGCTATCGATATTCTATCGATAGTTGTCCGATAGTAGGACTATCGATATTTTAATCGATAGTATCGATATTTCGATAGTATCGACACTATCGATAGTACAATACTATCTACGAGTCAGAAAGATATTGAATTTCTAGGAAACGATAGTATCGATAGTATCAATAGTATCGATAGTATCGATACTATTGATATCGACCTATCGATCGCATAGCCTTTTTTAGATTAAAAGTATCGATAGCGAAACAATCGATATTTTGGCAACGCTACTCGGGATAAACATAGGATACTTTTTTTTCCTCATATTTGTAATATTTTCGATATATACCAATATATTAAAATACTTATTAATTTGACATGCAAATAGCATGCAATCCGCCATGTTAATAACAACTGTCGTTGCTAAGCAACGACTTGCAAAGTTTGTTGTTAGAAAACGTCACCCAAAATGAGCTTGCTTAACGCATCTCTCTATTGAAAACTGAAAATAATTTCATAAATACATTTAATAAATATTCGTATAGTTTAAGCGGGCGTAGCCGCGTTCGGATCCACTAGTTTATATATATGGATCATTATTCGTCAAGTAAGGCCGCTGTAGTGCAGTTAAAACAATGTATATAAATGTTGAATGAAACGCGGGGTCGAGTGTCTGACCTACATACCACATACCACATACTACGTACTACATACTACTACATAGAGCCGTGATGTCTCTAACTTGCATTTACAATTGTATGTTTTAATTAAACTTCTTTTGAATACCTACGAGAGCTTTTATTATAACACCTTTATTAAGTTAATAGCATTGTCGTAAGCTCTGTTGGTAGAAAGTAAAAAATAAAAATTATTTTTCTTATGTTGGTTTAAGTCCTTGTTTATAAAAACATGAGGCCAGTCGTAACGCAGAGGCACTAAAAACTGTAAAATCAACTCGTTGTGAGCTCGATCCCCATTCGAGGAGATGAAACATTTATTTAAATTTAAATTTACATTTCTTAGCTCTGGTGTCGAGGCAAACCGCGGCGTTGAGTTCCATAACTCAATATGCAAAGCCTCCAGAATTCGGCGGAAAGTGGAGAACGGAGTTTCTTTAACACAAGGTTGCCTCTGCCTACCCTGCTGGGTGCGGGGTACAGCATGAAGCTGATTCAATGTGATTAGATTCAATAAAAATATTGTTTAGAAGTTGTAAATGGCATGTTAAACGGAGGAAATAAACTCCGTGTTTTGTCTTGATTATTCTTATTAATATAAAATACTAGCGGCCCGCTCGCGGTTTCACCCGCATAAACTATGTTATTATTAATTACGGTCTCCATGGCTACGTCCTAGTGACGTCTATGCAAAATTTGAGATTTCTAGCAATTGTAATAACGAAGTTTCATACAAACTTTCGACCCCAAAAACAACATCTTAGAAGTCGAATATTGCAAATTCCCGTCTTAGCGAGCATCTACGTCCTATAGGTATATAACTCCTATGCAAAATTTGAGATTCCTAGCTCTTGTAGTTTCTGAGATTTCGTGATGAGTGAGTGACCTTTCGATTTTATATATATATAGATAGATTTACTAATATTGTTCTAATATTTCAAACTATATTTAAATTAATATTAGAAATCGGCTAGATAAATACCACGCTAAATAGCAATTTTCATAATTTCTATTTAAAATACACCCTTAACTTAATTCTGTAACGATCGGGGGTAAAAGGGTTTTTTCTTATTACGTAATTTATCACCAGTCGTTCTAAATAACCTCCCATTGACATCTTCACAGCCTGTAAACATAAACACCAGCTGTTTCGGTCCCTTTAATTTATGAAGAAATTCCGCAAGTCGTATTTCACAGGACATTACCCAGCATGATAATGAGGTACTGAAATATATCTCGCTTGAAGGGTTAAGGAAACTGTTTAGCGAAACATCTCTTTTCAGGGTCGTTAGCCGGAATGTTTAGAGTACGCTTTTAAAAATTTATTACTTGTGCCTTTGAAAAATAAAAAGAAATTGAATAATCAGCTTCACGCAGTATCCCGTAACACACACTCCGTTTCCCGCTTTCTACCAAATTTGTCTAACTATTGCGTGTTGACTGGCACAACTCAACACTGGGCTTTTGCTTTGGTGGTAGAGCGAAAAAATTAAAATCTTAATAAATAATTATATATATCCCCGAGTGGGGAACCCACGACTTTTACGTTACTGTCACACCCTTGTGCCCTTGAGTCACGACGACCTAAATTGTATTCTATTATAGCTTGTAATAGAACCCAATTTACTTAGATGTATGAATCTGAGTTAAGTTATTTATTTATACAGTTTATTTCCAATAGCAATAGAAGATATGAACATCCCTAGAGATTGATTTCAGAATCGAATAGCGTTATGTTAAAAGTTTTCTTTCTCTTAGATTAAATTGGCTTGGTACAATAATTCAATTGGTATCGATTGAAATTGTGAACGCGACGGTTGTGCGTTCGATCCCCACTCGAGGAAGTGAAATATGTATTTACGTTTATAATTCCATTTCTTCGCTCTGGTGTCGGGGCAAAGCGTGGCGTTGAGTTCTGCCCCTCAACACACAATGCCTCCAGAATTCGGCGGAAAATGGCGAACGTAGTGTCTTAACATTTGGCTCCCTCTGCCTACCCTATTGCGTGCGGGATACAGCGTGAAGCTGATTTGATTTGATTTTAGTTAATGAAATATGTTAATGTTACTTAATTTCCAATTTCCATTTACTAACCGCGGGACGTAAATGTATCATGAATTGGACTAAAAGCTATTTTGCTTATTATTTGAAATGTGCACTTAAATTGATTAAAACACTGCTATATCTCATGTAAATGGATGCAATGTCATCTCTAATTATAATTTCGAAAACAATTTTTTTGTAACTTTTTTCAGCTTCACGCTGTATCCCTCACATATCTGGGTACGCATAGAGATACTAGTGTTAAGACACTCCGATCCTGATTTTCCGCTGGGTTTTGGGGGTATTGCGTATTGAGGGCGAAAATCAACGCCGTGCTTTACCTCGAGAGCGAAGTAATGAAAATATTGTTCAATTTTTAAAATTTCCTCAAGTGGGGATCGAACCCACAACCAGTCACGACTGGCCTCAATTACAATATTAGAATATAGGTCGATTGCCTGTCTGCTGAATCGTGATTTGAAATTGATACAAAGCCTACCATTTCAGTCTAAAGTATAATCCGGCTGTGTAGAAATTTGCATATTTATTGCTATGTTTGTTTGCTATAGCTAAGCTTGTAAATACATTGTTTATATGATATATACAACTATTACATATATACACGGTTCACGCTGTATCCCGCACACTGCAGGGTAGGTAGAGGGATTCTAGTGTTAAGACACTCCGTTCCCCACTTTCTGTCGAATTCTGGAGGCATTGTGTGTTGAGTGGCAGAACTCAACGCCGCGAGTTAAGTAAGTAATTTTGATTCGTTTATAGTAAAAAAAAGTTCTAGTACGAGTTGGACTTTAACTTTTGGTTCCGTATCAATTTCAGGATTGTAGATTAACGGGAAATACAACTTGTAATAGTTGACGTAGCTTCGGGCATTAATTTTATTATTGTTTATATTTATTGTAATAGTATTTATCTGTTATATAGGAAGTACTCCGTAGAACTGATATATGGCGAATTTCATAAAAAATGCAGCAAAAACTTTGTATAAAAGCTTGTATTTATTGATTGCATAAACTTAGAAGCTTGATTTATTCTGAATTTCAACTTCATAGCTCTAACAAAGTAATCATATAAGGGTTCTGTGTTTACCTTTAGAAGTACGAACCCCAAAAAAACTACATCAACAAGACTTTTAAAGTTGCATTTTATTCAAGAATTTTTAAAATAACTTCCCTCTCGAAAGCTACAGTCATCTTTACAGATAATTAATTATAATATAATAAACATAATTATATAATACGACCTCAAAACACATAAGCTATATGGAAATCCGATGAGCAAATTACCAATCAATTTTGACGCCTGAGCCCAGCATCATGAGAGCAGACACAGACTCGAGTAATTGCATTGATTTATTGGAATTTCGCGTTGCTATCGATGAATATCTAATAAGGTATTACAAATTTGTTTTAAATGAAGTAGGTAATATTTCGTATTCACGAGATGAAGATATTTAATATCATATATTTTTTCGAGGTGGTGCTCATCTTCTTCATAATCGTTAATATTAGCCATGCTTCTCATTCCCGACAAACACACAGTATTTGACAATAACTGATTTTTTTTTTGGACCTGCACTCTACCTGTCCTCCACCTGTAATATCTATGTCAATTAATATCAGAGTATGTCTGGGGCCAATTGGAAGCAATTAGCTGAGATCATCTACCCTGAACGCTCGACCGGCAAATTAAATCGTAGTCAAAGCTAATCCGATTTACTTGTGGCTTATGGGTTTTGCCAGTCCCGTGCCAGTATCTGGAGGCTGCGTGTTGAGTGGCAGAACTCAACGCTGCTTCAACGTTTTTAAGTAACTTTTATAAGTTTTAGTCTTCCCATTGATCTGCTGCTAGACAGATTTCAGGATACACCCTAAATTCTGGCAGAAACCTTGGTGAGCGAATCATACCAGGTTTTTATTTCAATGCTTTCGATTTGCAACAACATTACTGTTGATATTTACATTGTACGTCACAATATCTCAAGTAAAGAAACCTCAAGCTGCCATTCTACAATTGACCTACATTGGTGGATCGATTTAAAGTTAAAATTCTTCGTGAACCTCAGAAATATTTTCAAAAGAGGTCATGTCAGAGACTGCAGGAGGAGGAGGACGCGTCAGGGAGCTCGCTGTTTACGTAATGAGGTGTCGACGGGTTCGGGACGAACGTTTATTGTTGTTAGCTGCACCTACCTTTTCGCATATAATACTTCTATATTATGATTTTTATATCGTTTTTCAAGGTTTTGATGATATTGGTAGGATTAATTATAAAAAAATATAAGTTTATATTCCTTCGTCGCTTGAATACAAAAACTTTATACTCTATATATAGTCTAACAGTAATATAAATTTTAAAAAATAAATTATAATTAAATCAGCTTTAAGCTGTATCCCGCACACAGCAAGATAAGCAGAGGGAACCTAGTGTTTAGGCACTCCGTTCCCCAAGCATTGCGTGTTGAGTGGCGGAACTTAACCAGAATGAAGAAATGGAAATATAAATGAAAATGATTATTTCACTTCCTCAAGTGGAGATTGAACCCACAACCGTCGCGTTACAGTTACACCCTTGTGCTGCTGTGCCACGACGGCCAGTAATATAATTAAAAATAATGATTCTTTTCTTATCTATCGTTATCAATAATTATTTTTAATTTATTTAAAGTTTTCTACACCCAATTTAAACCCTCTAGTAGCTACCTCAGCGCAACAAACTAAAAGTTACATACATGTATAAATATTATCGATTTTCGCAATAAATATTATCAAAAACGTTTTAACATAGCAAATTAAATAAACTTGCACCTGACGCGTTCACCGGTGGCCATGTTTTACAGAGTTAAAGCTAGTAATCCATTTACTCGCCACTTCAATATCGCATCCTGTTTACGTAACACACACTATTCGCCTGCATCCCTAATTGCATTTTAAATAAAAGTTAGTTTAAATGACTAAATAGAAACTCTATGATGGGGTTACCGTTGTAATTGAGGGTTGTCACTATGGGTTCACCTATTTATCATGGGGAGTGTTTTTGGGAACCTTATGACTCATCACCTGCCCCCGAATAACCACATAGTATACCACAAACTCAAATATCATCGACACCATTTTTGTACTTGGCACTCCACTACTGTGTGATTCCGTAGGAACTTCCGCCCAGGCGCTTTACTGCAGCATTTTTTCCAAGTCCATATTATTTGGGTACCTTCAAAAAGTCAAAAGTCTATAGCGTCTATAGCGTCTATCTCTACCATAAGGACTGACAACGCGTCTGTCTCTGGTGTTACAAGCGACCCGTTCTCGTTTGCCTTGTCTTTTCCATAAAAAAATTAAAACAGATGGTTTTAACTCTAGTTAGACAAGTTAGTTTATCAGTTATCTCGATAATATTAATATTTATTGTGTAATCGCTAAAATGTCATTTCTCTAGTAGTTATAATAAATTGTAATATTGTGTCGTTACAAACAAACATACTGCATGAATGAAAAGTGAAAAGAAGTAATATTGTGGTACCTTTTAAGGCCGTAGTGGCGCAGTGCGGCTGTAAACGAAACGGTTGCAGATTCGATTCCCACTCGAGCAAAAGAATTATATTAAGAGGAATTGTAACATTGAATTCAAGACTACCAAAAACAAAATAATATAAAAAAATTGCCTCATAAAGACAGACTTATCACTTCTTACAGAAAGTTAACATATTTTACAACGAAAATGGAAAATCTCTTTGGAAAGTGATATCGCCTAAGAAATCAGAAATCACCAGCGATATATGAAATGTTTAGATTTACTGAAGAGTGAGAGAGATGAGTGACATTTAATGTTGGCGTAGTGTTTTAAGCTGAGTGTTTCGAGCTGTGGAACAAATGGTGCCACAAGCGGGTGCGATTTATTATAGTAGCCGTCACTAACGCTTAGAATTTATTTCACGTAGAAGTAATGACTGTGATATATTTTAATTATTTAGCTTTTGCTATGCTAATAGATTAACAAATAAATCAGTTTCATGCTATATCCAAAATCATCAGGGTACGCAGAGGAAACTTAGTGTTAAGACACTCCGTTCCTAATTTTCCGCTGAATTTTGGAAGCATTGCATGTTGACAGGCGCAATTCAACACCCTGCCTTGACACCAGAGAGAAGAAATAATAATATTATATATGTAATTTCTTCGAGTGGGGATCGAACCCACAACTAGTCTTATTTACAATCACACACTTGGATCTGTGCGCCACAACTGGCCTCTACAGGTCATGTATATGACACGATGAATTCCGACAACCAACATGGAATGCCTTAAGAATTCAGCGGAAAGTGAACAGCGGGGAGAGAGAGAGAGAGAGAGAGAAAATAAAAAGAACTGTGAATACATCTATATATATAAAAATGAAACCCGTTTTCCTTGGTCACGGCATCACGCATGAATGACTAGACCGATTTCACTAATTCTTTTTTTGTTGTATTTGTTATTATTAGGAGAAGATTCTTACGGAAAAAAATATTAAGAAAATCTCTCAGAAATATTGAAAAATGTACATTTAATTTTGCATATTTTAAAAAACGCGAGTAACAATTATTTTGCATAGGAGTTATTTATAGGACGTAGGTGCTCGCTAAGACGGGAATTTGCAATATTCGACTTCTAAGGGGTTGTTTTTGGGGTTGAAAGTTTGTATGAAACTTCGTTACTACAAATGTTAGGAATCTCAAATTTTGCATGGACGTCACTTATAGGACGTAGGTTCTCATGGAAACAGAAATTAATAATAACATAGTTCTCGCAGGCGAAGCCGCGGGCGGGCCGCTAGTTATATTATACAAATTTACAAACGTTAATTTCCATTTCCATTTACCAATGTAAATACGTCTTTTATAGTAAAACCTTATTTATTTATTTGTATCGTACTCTGTTTGCTATAGCGTGCTGCATTGACTTGCTCGCTACGCTACTTAATTGCATTTTAATTACAGATGAACGCTTCGAATTGTAAAACTAAATAACATTTAAATGGTACCTATATTGTAAAATATCGTTATTTTTGCCTTCCTATCAAGCACATAGAAGGGCAGGCAGAGGGAACCTGGAAACGTAGTGTAAAGTCACTCCGTTCTTATTAAAACACTTCTGCTCAACAGTTTCCATTGAATGCTGGAAAAATATAACTGCTTTACGAGCTATAGGTACTCTTAAAGAATGAGTAAAATTATATTTAATTTCTATATAAACAAAGCTTACATTTGTCCGTCCGTAGAACTTCTGTACGGTCAACATTTAGTATTTAAGGCAATTGGGTCCCTAGCGATAACTTCGACGTAGTTTACTACTTAATTAAACTTAAATCCTTACTTAACGGTATTGATTGCGCCCTTCAAAACGTTATTAAAGTTAGTA
>JAEBDU010012596.1:0-10021 GCA_016802625.1 Heliconius numata | reverse complement strand
TATCGAACATTTCATCAACCCGTTGCCCGCCAGGTAAGTCAATTAGTATAATCCCAACGACAAAGGAATAGGTACAATAATGAATTACTAGAATTTATTACTACTATAATTAATTCTAGTTGTTCGGGAATATAGAAGTGCTATGTTAATTTGCAAGAGAGTAAGCGTTATTCGGTTACAATACAAATTAACACTAATAGAACTGGTATGAAAATATTATTATTTTAGTAGACAAAGAGAACCAACTAATTTAATTTAACAGGGTAGACAAAGAGAACCAAGTGTTAAGACACTCTGTTCTCGAAAGCATTGTTTGAGTAGCGGAACTCGAAGCCTCGCTTTGCTTCGACACCGAGAGCGTTGAGTTACGCCATTCAACACGCAATGAAGTTCGATTTGATTTATATTATTTTTATTTTAACAAAAATATTTTAAATTTTGACAACAAAACAATCGAATATGCTTCACTAAACTCAACTATTATTCACATCTCACTTGAAGAAATTTTGGGAAATATGTCTATTACAATATATTTTTCTAATATTTGTTCCTAGATGGGCCGAATTGCCTTATTATAGGAGAGTTTGTGGGCCAGAAGCTGGAGGTATAGAAGGTAGAACAACACTAGAAGGCTGGCTAGCGCGATGGGCTCTACATATAAGCGAAATGGGAAGATTTGTCGACCTGCCACTCTATTTACAGTATCTCTGTAAAATTCTCTTTCACGTCGTCGACAGAGAAAGTGAGTAATAAAAAATATATATTTCACGCTACTTAGTATGAATGTTTAAGGAAAAATGTATAGGAATTTTGCATACACGGAGGACCATTTAAAATGTGTAATAATCGTGAAAATCAAAGATCTTTTTCTAGAAATGAAAGAACCTATGTAGATCCTCAACATAAGTGCACAATATTTTTATAGTACATTGTTTAGTTAAGGAGTTATAAGAGCTACAGCAGTTGTCAATTCATATTTCTTTTCGTTTCTAATATCATTGAATTATGGAGCTAAAAACCATATAATATAATCTTGACTGACGCTATGAACATTACGAGGAAAATCAATTTCTCTTATACGAAAATTATATAAAGAAACTGACCTCTTGCCTCTATATATATTATTATCACGAAATAAAGAAGTAAAAGGAAATCTTTGATACGCCTGCGGGAACTCTGAGAAATGGATAATTAATCACGCCAATTCAATTTGTATATGTAGGACAAACAGTTCGGTAATTAATTAGGCTTTCGTATATGTTTATTTTCCTTTTTTTTCGCTATTTATAGAAGATTTTATTAGTCGAATTAATTTTAAAACTCTTTAAGTTATATGCAAATAAATATTTGTTATTGGTAATCAATTAGACTAGAATAAAATAAGTGACTAAGCAGTAATTGCCAGTTCGATTTCCGCTCAAGAAAACAATATATCTAGGTCCTTGATCTGGCCCTAGTTTTTCATATTGAAAGACATAAAGAATTTTTTTATGAAGCATCCTTTAGCATTAATTAACCGTCGTGGAGCAACGTCATAGCTTCTCTTCTCTTCTTCTTTTTCTTACTTCACTGTTCTCATCAGACTAAGCGGGACGAACAATTAAAAAACGTCCAAGAACAGATTGTCTTAACTTTGCATTACCACCTTAGGGAAGCTGAAAAAATGCTATCAAATATCGTTATTTTGTTAATTATATTGAAAGGAGATGAACTTAATGAACTGTCTTCAAAGTTCTACGGGAACATAGTTTATTTATTTATATGATATTTAACTTTTAAACCATATTAAGCCATCGTTGATACAAGTCAATATTAAGTTTCTGGTTTTGCCCAAAAGGAACTGTCCTTGGGCAACTTTGACTTTACTTTTCTAACGGTCGTTTTCCTTGTTGAATTATCTGAAGCATTTGATTGTCTTCGAACAGATTTAACTTAGTCAGGGTGGGTTTGAACAAGAATTCTTACTTTGAACAAGAGTTTAGTTTCTTGAACTTTAAATTAAGTTGCTTACAAGGGTTTCATTGACGTGACGAAGTTACAATTTTAGTTTATTTTTAGTTTTACCTTGTGTTGGTTTTGTCAGTAATATCAGTATAACAAAATATGCTTTATAAAATGTATAGAGAGCATTCTATGTCAAGTGGAAAAGTAAAAAAGTCAAGAAGAAGAAGTAGAAAATACATGGGAACTTAGCATTAAGATACTCTGTTCCCATTACGACACTTCCATTTGTACGGCCTACTACTACTTTCTGCCAAATTCTGGAGACATTGCGTGTTGAGTAGCGAATCTCAAAGTCCTTGTCCTCAAGAACCTTGTCTCGTTACCAGAGCGAGGAAATAAAAATACGAAATATTTCCTTTCCTCAAGCGGGAATCAAACCCACAACCCGTCGCGTTAACAGCCTGCTTGTGCTCCTGCGCCACGACTGGCCTCATTATAACTTATTGTAACAAAAATAATATTAAATTACCTAATATATGAAAATAAGTATTTTTTTTTTTATTCCTATTTTTTATGTTCAGATAAAGGAGAAATAACGAAACCAGCTCTAGCTGCTTTCTACCGTTCTGTAATAGGACTTCCATCTAAGAGAGTCTCGGAAATCATCGACACTGCATACGACAGGATGACAAGCGTAAGTAAAATCTTATTGCATTTATACACCTGGTGTCAAAACATTCCGTTCTCTACTTTCCGCCCAAAGCACAGTTATTGTATATTGACTGGTCGAGCTGAACCGCACTTTTTTACCATATCTAGGAAATTATTTTTTTTATATATTTTTACAGAATCGTCTTTTTACGAGGATGTAGCTCATAAACCGTCAGTTAGTCAGTTGAAATTTTCACATATTTTTATAAAGTAGACAGAGGGATCCTAGTGTTAAGACACTCTGTTCCCCGCTTTCTGCCGAATTCTTTCCTGCCGTTATTTCTGCCGTTTTCTGATTGGCAGAACTAAACGCCGCGCTTTGCCTTGACACTGAAAATATAAACGTAAATAAATATTTCAGATCTCCGAGTGGGGATCGAACCCACAACCGTCGCGTTACAGTCACACCCTTATGCCTAATTATATATATAATTTATCATTTACTTTTCAGAATAACTATTTAATCCTGGACTATGGGACATATGTGCATTGCTTCACCAACTGGCTTATGGGGAAGAATCCCAATGGACCAGGACAATGGGTGCTAGTACCACCCAAGGACTCCCTACCACAACCGCCTTTTCCTGTAGACTATAGTGCTCTGAATACAGAACCAGCCAAATTAGAGCCTTATGCGCCTGACAAAGGAACCAGTAGACACTCAGTCATTATATAGTCATTTTTTTGGTTAAGCACCTGTTCCACTACTGCCTGATAAGTTCCTAAGCACTTAAGTGATTCACTCTTCTCCTTTTGTTTATAGATATTGATATGGGAAAGAAGATATATTATATTGTAATTTAGAGCTTATTAGACAGTAGAAACAGGAAATTAGTTAATGTATTTATCTTGTTACTATTATAAAAGAAAGTCTGCTCCTAAATAAAAATTAAACAAAATATCAAAATAAAAATGTTTTGAAAAAGTAATATTGTGAAACGTAAAAGCTTCCAATACCTGTGAAAAATATTTTTTTCACATACTTCGACGAACACTAATAAACTTTAACTAAAAAATATGCATATTTCTCTTTTTATGGTGTATGTAGTATGTTTTCAAACGCGTACAATATTTTCTAATAACGGTCGAATAAATTGGAAGAACTTCGGTGTATTGAAATTTCATAAAAAAATGAAATTTAGAACATTATTTTTTTATTTGTTAACTCAACTATTGATAAGATTTTCATTTGCATAGTTTTTCAAATGTTCAATAGGTTCCGTTTTCACATTTTTACATTTTTCGATGTTTAGCATACTAATTAAATTAAACTCGCATTCAAAATCTACAAAATGAATAAATAATAGTCTAATTGTCTAGATTATCAAAAACACACAAATTGCGGAAAGAAAAAAGATAAAATAATTAACATAATAAGGTGACACTACAAAATACCAGTACGTACCTACATATCTCTTAAGAAAAAAAATAATGAGTGGTTTCTTAAAGCCTAACTGAAACCCTCATAAGAACTAAAGTATATACCTATAATATATATAATCAATATCAAGATAATTTAATAGTATGTAATACAATGAAATTAAAAACAATTTATAATTAGACTAAATTTTTGTTACCTTTTTCTTATACCATAATTATATACACGTTTTTATAACTAAAAAAAAAACAATTGCAATTAATATGTGCAATTAATAAAATAGAGTGTTGATACACTTGATAGTTAAATAAATAAATAAATTAGAAAAATTATAAATAATTAATTATTAAGAATTAATATAGATTAAATATAGTAAAAACTTCGCTTGCATACGGAAATGAAACGCTTTACCCCGTCTTGTGCATATGACCAAATACTATATTAGACGTCTAGGAGCTTCTACTGTAATTTATGTAAATATGAAATATTCATATAGAATATGAATATGAATATAGCTAGTTAATTAAGGTGCATTAAGCCATAATTGCACAACACGGTAAGCGAGAACTGCCTTAAATTGTAAGCGTCTTCACATTTCACAGTACAGCCTTATTTTGTACCTTAGATATATAATTGTAATTAGACAAAAACGTTCACATGAATCCACCTAAATAAATAACTTATTTATTATATTCGTTTCATTACTCACCTTCCATCTCCTTCCATTTCTTCGTCTTTGCTGAGGATTCTTGTCTTTTGATAATAGCATTGAAGCAGTACGAATACTTGTTGAGTCGAGAGAATTGGATAATTGGCAGAATGGCGATCACAAAGCCCTCTAGTAGTAATCCTACTCGATAAAGAACTCGACAACAAAGAAGTAAGATATCCCCATATTAAAGAATAAAGATTTAGTACTTTGAAAAAAATATCTGCTTCCAAAATCTACTGAAGTATAAGGTCGTAAGTATATTTTTATATATAAAATATTATATAATTATATATTGTATATAAAAATATAAATAACTAAAATAAATACTATTTAAACGTCGTCTTTAAATTTAGCTTTATTATCTGGATTAGCATAATTTGCAAAGTAATTTCTCCGTCCACCTGAACACTATTTCTATAAACGAGCTATTTTTAAAAATTATTATACTGGAATACAGATATTTAGGTTTCAAGATATTTTTATATCTTGGCTCTAGTGAAGACAAAGTGTTCCGCCAGTCAACTCGAAATGTCTCGAATTCTAGTACCAACCGATTGGAGTGTCTTTACACTAAATTCTCTCCGTCTACTAGATACAGCATGAAGCTGAAAAAAATATATGATACCTGTGATATATGCATATTATACATATTTTTCAAAATAATTACATTTGACCTGTAATTATAGCACTCGTTGAAATAACAAACTGAGTTAATCTTCCAATAACATCGGTTCATTATGCAAATTGATACTGTAAAAACAAATATTACTATTATATCAGCTTGCAAATAATGCAATAAATTATACCGCCACTTTATATTTTATATAAGCGTAGAGTAGTAAAAAAGTAGAAAAAGTCGTAAAAATTCAAATTAAATGGATGCTTCAAAAAAGGTGATTTTTTCTTAAACTTTATCATAAAATTCGGAGGAACTTTCTAACAGAAAGTTCCTCCGAATTTTATGGTGAGGGTAAAATTCTAAGATTTTATAAAATAATATACGAGTACCTACACACTTTTAAGTTAAACGGCAAATAAGTATTCTGTCGTGGCGCAGCGGCACAAGGGTGTGACTGTACGCGACGGTTGTGGGTTCGATCCCCACTCGAGGAAGTGAAATATTTATTTACATTTATATTTTCATTTCTTCGTTCTGATCTCGAGACAAAGAGCAGCGGTGAGTTCCGCCACTCGTCACGCAATGCCTTCTAAATTCGGTGGAAAGTGGGGAACGGAGTGTTTCAACCTCAGGTTCCCTCTGCCTATTCTGCTGTGTGCGAGAAACAGAGTGAAGCTAATTTAATTTAATTTTTAATAGTATACAACTAAATATGTAAATAAATATAATGAAAAATAGACGGAGGACTAAGTGTCCTGACACTAGGTTCTTCCTACCTACCCTACTATATGCAGGATAAAGCATGAAGCTAGATAAAACAAACACATGTGCATGTTCTCATTTTTAACACCATAAATACGTAAATTTTTTTAAATTAAAAAAACTACATGAATCACAATTACATTAACAATCGGGAACCTACTTTCCCCAGCAACATTTCATTCAGAATACACCTTTTAGTGTTCGAAATAAACTCGCTATTACATAATGCAGATCTTGTCGGCAAATTTGTGAAGACCTAGTTCCATTCTTTATGTAGTCAACGGATCCTAGGTTATTGTATGAAATTCCTTTGTCACATTTCTACGTTTATAGAAACGGTTTAAATTTACTTAAAACTATTTTTACTTTACACCTTTTGTAAAGTTTCTCGCCAGTCAATGATAGATGTTATTGCTAAAACTATTATTTTTGGATAAATAGAGAGCAAATAGCAAATAGACAGTCTACACGTGACCACGGACTACTTCAAAGTGTTCGAAACCTCGCTCGAGTTTCCAAAAATGTACAATCTTAAATATACTCGATTAATCCGGTTAAAATAGATTCATTTAAAGTTGCATAAAATAATATACATTAAATAAAACTGCATTTAAATCGGTCAAGCAGTATCTGCGATTAACGAGAACAAACACACATACAAACAGATAAACAGACAAAAAAAATTAAAATCATTGTCTCAGGTTCTATTAAATTAATAAATGCCCCATGTAATAGTTTTTATGATTTTATATCTACATATAATATATGTAATTCTAATATAATATGTAACGTATAACATCATGTAAATTTTGGTAGAACCACAATTTTTGGCAACATTAGCGTCACGAGACCTATTGGCTGTGAGCCAGGCCTGCTTTGACATTTGATATTTATCAAATGCTTATCATGTTTCTGTAAGTGTAGGTAAATGTATGTTATAACTGTTCATACTAATTGTGCCTGTGGAACGGAAGTATTGAAGATGAAGTATTTTAACCGGACTCGAGCAATCTCGGGCAAAAGAAAAAAAAACTTCATTTGTTTTGTCTTTGACTGCGGCCTCGTATCTCGAAGTCAGACCAAAGGATTGACTAGTCCAACCTAAGGGTGCCAGAGGTTCGTTGCTTAAATGTAACAAATATCATAAATATGAATTAAAACTACTAAAAAATAATAATATATGTAAATGTGGGTAGATTTAGGTGAAAAAAGACAAAAAAAGCAGTGGAATTGTGTCAAACGAACACAGTTGCTTGAAGACGGAAGCCCTGATTGGAAGGTATCTAGTGTGTAGTGTTGTTATTGAGTGATACATGCCACTTATTGTAATTACGTGGAACCTCTGTCCGAGTACGTTGGAAACATATAGACGGTAAGTGTTTTTATCGTGTTTATTTTAAAAACAGATGCAGTGCTCATGAAAATACTTCTAATGCTCTTCCCCCTTAATTTGATTTATACAAAATCCCCTTATCTATAAAGAAGGTCGGAAGACCGAACATCTTTTCGGCTATTCCAGCCATTATCGTCTGCTCAGGCCCAAAATGATATTTTCTACCGGGATGTAATGCTTATAAATAACAGTTACCATCTATAACGCCTAAATTACTTGGAATTGTACATTTTGTTAGCGCTCGTACTAGAAATTGATAGTAAAATCTAATTATACATTATATTTCCCTTAGAGAATTTATTTATATATTTAAAACAATATTGTTTTATATAATTTTGTAGTTTCTACCTATGGTTTCATAAATAATTCTTCATACTTTTTACTGGCATCTTACACCTACTATACAAATGTTAATGGGAAATGAACCCACAATCGTTTACAGTCGCACGCTTGTGTCTCTGCGCTACGACGATAGCCTCCATATAATATTGTTAAGCACTTAATATTATATATGTCAAAACACTATGATTTAATACTAGATCATTATCATCATCATCATCATCAGCCTGTCCTCGTCCACTGCTGGACATAGGCCTCTCCAATGGCACGCCACTGAGCTCGATCTTGGGCTCTTCGCATCCAGTCGTAGATATGGCGCAAAACATAGAAAATGTTTTAAAAAAGTACTAAAATAATTACAAAATAACTTTTTAACGAACAGCTTAAATAAACATGTAAATAACATTTCATAGAGAGACATTCCACATTTGCGAATCCTCAGAGAGCACTAAAGAGAAAAGACTATAGTCTAACTTTTATTCTAAAATCCAAGCGAGAGACAGTTGAAAATAAAATATTCATGTCATAGCATAAGGGTTCAAGCTGTGTTTGCATTATTTCGTTCGTTTTAGCTATCTGCCTTTTACTACTATCTAAATTTACTTTACCATTAATATTATGTGACATTTTAAATTTAACATTTAAATAAACTTACTTTCTTTTAAAGAGTTCGTCTGAGACCGAAATAGGATCGAACCCACAACCAGTCGGTTTTACAGTCACACTTTGTGCCAATATGACGTTTTATTTTTTTGTATCCCGTTAAATACGCTTTCCCCCTTAAGATAACTTTTTGCTTGGGTCCTTGGGGAAATCGTTTTAAACGAACTTAAGTTACTTAACTACTGTTACTATAACAAAAAACAACTTTTACAAAAACTTAGTTATGTAAGGCCTTATATTATAATTCTTTACATACATTTTTATAAAATATATTAAATTTGGTCCACAATTTATGTCAATAAGAAAGAATTTTAAGCTTATTTCGTATAGGCCTTTGGCTGGCCGCCATGTTTTAACTTGGCACGAATGGCGTCATATGTCTCCCAAAAACGCTCGTTCGGGGATATGTGGGATTGAATATATAAATATATATGAATAAAAAATCATGAAACAATTGGAAATTCCACTGCATTTAAATAAAGTACTTACATTTTTTGTTTTTTTTTTTTATTCACGCTGTATTCACCTTCTCTTGTTTCTATCTCTAGAATTTATGAAATATGGGAAATGCAGTGTTAGTGTATAATATAGATGGGTATCATAAATTTCCTTGTAGAAATCATGTAATAGGGGCAACTAAAACTCATGGGATTTTAAGGTTCCAATGACTTACTTAATTTATATTACAAGTAGGGTCTTTACGCGTCCTGCACACGACTTCCGTATTATGTTAGCTTCGGTTTGTTACACTTCAAACTACTGTACACCAATTTTCTCACAAACTAAAAATAAACTTTAGAAGTTGTCCAATGTTTATTTAAAAGAAAGGATTGTTTTCTAATATTGCATGATTTTTTAATAGGAAAATAAGGTAAGTCATAAAAATAAGCCTAATGAAAGTTCTTAAAATACTAAATTATTCCCTTTCTGTTTGTTTACAAGTTTAAAAAAACCGGTCAAGTGCGAGTGTTTATTTTTTTAAACTGTACGCTGTAACAGGTACATATGCTTGTAACAGGGTAGGCAGAGGGAACCTAGTGTTAAGACACACCGTTTCCAATGAAAACACTAAATTATTCATATACTTGAGTGGGAATCGAACTCAGAACCGCCGCTTCTTACCTTAAAAACCGATATTTCGCGATATATGAATAATATATGGATCATTATTCGTCAAGTAAGGCCGCAGTAGTGCAGTTAAAACAATGTATATAAATGTTGAATGAGTCGCGGGGTCGAGTGTCTGACCTACTTACCACATACCACATGTGATGTCTCTAACTTGCATTTATAATTGTATGTTTTAATTAAACTTTTTTTGAATACAAGAGCTTTTATTATAACACCTTTATAAAGACAGTCAAACAAAGTACATTTGGATAATAGTTAATTATTAGAAGCCGAGTTTATTAGAACAAAACAATATGATGCTAAGAATTAGTTTTCATAAGTTCCATTTCAATTATAACCTTAACTCTACTTTTACACAGTCGGTTAAAA
>JAEBDU010012595.1:0-14966 GCA_016802625.1 Heliconius numata | reverse complement strand
TAGTTAGATTCTCGCTGCATCCCGCATATAGAGGGGAAGGCAGAGGGAACCTGGGAAAACTACTTAAAACTTTTCCGTTCTCTACTTTCTGCCGAATTCTAGAGGCATTGTGTGCTAAGTGGCGGAACTCAACTCTGTCGCGTTTACAGTCACACGCTTGAGCCCCTGCGCCACGGCGGCCTCTATTGATATAATTTATTGACAGGACACTCTGTTTCTTTTCGCTGAAATAGAATTTTGAGTGGCGGAACTCAACGCTGCGTTATGTCTCCGATTATGGATCGCGTCACAATTGCAATAAATATTCGATTATTTAAAATAATTTTGAAATTATTACTGTTATTTATTAATAACGAATATTAATTATAATTAATAATAATTATAGCATACCTCGTACTATTTATTACTTAATGGATATTTTATACGTACAAATAATTGTCTTTTTATTATAGCATTGTTAAAACAATATTAATTAACACAAAGTGCTTACGATTCGCAATATTCATTTACTCGTATTTCTTTTATTAAAACTGGAGAAAAATAAAAATTGAAGTTTTTTATGAAAAAGAAGCTCTTTTAACATGTTTTCAATACAATTTTTAAATTATGAATATTAAAAAGTGTTCGGGTGTTCGCGATAGGGGTAGGTTCCTTCTACAAACGTGTATATTATGTTCTCCAAAAGAATCAAAGTATGTCTTTAATTGGAGTCACTATATAAATATAAATTATCTTCATTTTCTTACATACAAATTTTTACTATGGAACGACGAGAATTGGATATATATATGTACTGACGCTTTCGTTTTTGCTAATCCTGCTATGAGGAAAAAGCAATCCAACTTTTTGTTTGGGCCAGTCGTGGATAAGGGGCACAAAGTGTGGCTGTAAATGCGTCTGGTTGTAAGTTCGATTCTCAGTTGAGGAAATGAAATATTTATTTAAATTTATATTTCCCTATATTCGTTTTGGTGTAGCGGCAAAGAGCGCCGTTGAGTTCCGAAACTCAACATGCAATGTCACCAGAGCTAGACGGAAAGTGGGGAACGGAGTTACTTAACACTAAGTGCCCTACTGGTGCGGGATACAGCGTGAAGCCGATTTTCAATTTTTAATTCATTTTTTTCCTTTCCAGGTGGTATGACATTCGCCTATAACGCAGATTTGTACTACCGCGATTACTTCCCCGACGTGGACCTCGGCTGGTGGCTGTTCGCGGTCACTGTGGGCATTGGTTCCGTGGGCGTAGTGGTTGGCGGTGTTATTTCTGATAAGTGAGTTTTATTATATTGTTTTTACATATAAAAAAAATCAGCTTAAGGCTAGTGCTAAGACACTCCGCTCCCCACTTTGGTATTTAATGGTAAAAAAATACTTATTCAATTCTATTTATAGCATTTTTAAAAGTGATTAGGAGGCGTGGGTTTGAATCCTGCAAAAAAAAGTATTTTTTTTTATATGTTTTCGAAAAAAATATACCTATTCAATTCTAATAATAACCTATTCAATTCTAATTCCAATAATAAAAAAAGTAATATTTTTTCATTTAATCAATTTTTTTTTTTTTCAGATTTGTATCAAAAATGGGAATCAGATCGAGAGTACTAGTACTAGCATTATCACAACTGATAGCGACATTGCCAGCGTTCGGCTCCGTGGTGTTCGGACCGCTGTGGGCCATGATCACGCTTGCCTTCTCTTATTTCTTCGGTAAATATCTGTAACATATCCATATAGATGAAGCTGGTGGAGAATGCTTTTCAGCGTTAAACCCGCTTTTTTATGCATGTATATATTTTTATTATATATAATAAAAAATCCCACACACAACAGGATAGGCAGAGGGAACTTAATGTTAAGACACTCTGTTAAAAATTTGTGGCAAATTTTCCACCGAATTCTGGAGGTATTGAGTGTTGAGTGGTTGAATTCAATGCTAAGTTTATGCCTTGGTACCAGAGCGAAGAAATGAAATATAAATTTAAATATTTTATGTTCTCGATTGGGAATCGAGCCCACGACTAGTCGCGTTTACAGTCCTACCCTGTGCCACTGCGCCACGACTGGCCTCTTGCTACTGGACTGTAATAAATAAATAAGTAAATACTAAAAGTTTTATTTAAATTTCACAAGTCTTTAGATAAAATTTTATAAACCACAGGCCAAAGACATAGAAAAGTAGTTATAAAAATACGTAAAAGTAATTATATTATATTGCGGGGAATCCCTTAAAAAAAATAAAAAAGACAAATCGTCCCGGAAAAAATAATAGACTACAATAAAAACAATATTCGAAACTTTTCTTTTACAGCTGAAATGTGGTTCGGAATAGTATTCGCTATCCTCGTAGAAATAGTGCCTGTCGCTGTCCGCTCGACCACCGTGGGTGTGTTCCTCTTCGTCATGAACAATGTTGGAGGCAACTTGCCCATTTTGGTCGACCCCGTGTCGAAGGCTATAGGATATAGGGAGGCGATTATGATATTCTACGCTGGTTTCTACGGTATTAGTAAGTATTTTCTTTTAATTTGTTAAGTTTATTTCTTACATATTTTTTAGCTATTTATTTACAGCATAAAGCTGCTAGTTGTGGGATAACGCACATAGCAGGGTAGGCAGAAGGGAGTTGGAAACCTAGTGTTAGCTTGTTAAAGCACTTCCGTCCCCCAGTTTCCGCCGAATTTTTGAGCCATTGCCTGTTGAGTGGCGGAACTTAACGCCGCGCTTTGCCTCGTTATCAGAGAAAAGATATAAAAATATTAAATATTTTCTCGAGTAAGAATCGAATTCACAACCTGTGTATATTTTAACTAAAAGTAAACAATTATAAAAAAACTATCCTAATACTTTTTTTTTATTTTCTACAACAGGTAGCATACTATTCTTCTTAACAATGTTCTTAATGGACGGTCCAGTGGAAAATAAAGATAAAGAAGAGAGTGACAAACGCAGCGGTCTAGACAATAAAGCTTATTCACACGACGAGGTTGCAAGAAATAGAATAGATAATATTAGATTATAAATGAAAGAAAAATAACAAAAAATGATTTTTTTCAGCCAATTTTTCAAAATCATGATATTTTACTATGATTAATTTATGTAGTGCTCTCTTGTGTTATTTTATTTAATTATGATTTTCAAATACTTTTTTCCATTTTATATATTATTTATAATTTTTTTATTGATATATTTTGTATAGCCAAATACTCGTATATATATTTTTTTTAATTTTCAACATATTTTTTTATCTGTTTATGTCAAAGTCTTTTAGTTTTCATGATTTTAGCTGTGCTTAAGCCGCCTCCAAATAGTGTTATTGTTATATTTTTGCTTAGTAAAAAAACTTTTTATATGATCTGATTATTAGTTTATTTTTCGATTTTTTTTTCATGATATTTCATGACAATATTGACTTATCGATTAAGCTCTGTTTTTTTTTTTTAAAAAAAGTGCTCCATTTTTTAAAAAATATATAAATAAATAGTTAACTGTGAAGTCCATTGTTTTTGAACATGAATACCAAAGGGTCCGAATGTTTATCATTGAAGATATTTGTCGGAATGCTCAGAAATAATGGTTCAAATTTATTTTAATTCAATAAGTACAATTATTGTTAAAAATTAAGACTGACTTATTAATTAATTGTCCCAAAAGAAAAATATTTTGAACTGAAAAAAAATCCAATTGTTTATTTTATCTGTGTGATTTTTAAAACAAATTTAATTGCTTCAAAAATTAAATATCAAAATTTTATACTCAGTCAGTCTTAAATACAAATACAAATCTACTCTTAGTACTGTTCCTTTAGTTTAAGAAGTAAGTTAATCGTTTTAATTTAAATAGTTATAAGTTTTTAGTTATTTATTTTATGTTACTATAATATTTTAAGTTGTTTCTTTTTCTTTTAACCTCAAAAAACATGGCAATAAAAAAAAAATAAGATGCGTCACTCGTCATCCTCAAAAGCAGTTAATTGTGATAATGTAATTTGTACATAGTTAAAATGATTGTAAATAAAACAAATTGTTAATAATTATGAAGTTTTATTGTTTCGTAGGTTCTAAGAAACCTGTTCATAATTTGAAGAAAAACTTGAAACCCGACCTTTAAAAAATCTATACTCGATATAATTATAAATGATTTCTAGAATGAATATTTGAAAAAAAATGGTTCAATTTTAAATAAACTTCATTTATATTATTTAGTTCAGCTTCATGCTGTATACCGCACACAGCAGGGTAAGCAGAGGGAACCTAGTGTATTATTTAGTCATTTATAAATATCACCATAGTAATAGATTAAGGTAATCATTATTTTATTATTAAAGTAATGACACCAAAAATGATCACAGATAAGGGTAAAAATGAAACCATAGAGTAAATATGTCATTTCCTGTATTTCTAACATATTAGACTTTTATACACTACGTCATTATTTACATGAGCATTCGCTTCACAATATTAATAAAATTAAAATAATTTTTCTCTCTTAATTTTAAATATTTATACAATTTTCATACCTACTATTATTATTAGGCAAAGTGACGTCACTTCGAAGCTAAACAAAATCGTATAGTAATTTACCCACTTTATACTGTTATGGAGTTTTTTTGGAGAATCTGTTGAATAACTCCAATATGTATTGAAAGAAATAATAATTATAAACTGTTTCAAGTTATTTATGTATTAGAAAAATGTACAAAATTACGAAACTAGGTGTGACTATAACGTATTTGTGATACGTTACTTAGATTATGTGAGATATCAAAAAACTCTTATGTAATATGCGGTTCTGGTAGGAAAAATATATTCTTCTCATTTGTCTTTAAATAATCAATTTTTATTATCTATATTTTTTTACACATTATGTAAATCATCGATTGTTATATTAATTTCACGTTTTCAACCAAATATTGCACTCACAACTGAAATCATAATTTTGGTGCGAACCAAAATGGACTATGACCCCTAAACACAAAGCTCATCAGGGGCCATAAATAAATTGCGTCACACTTTAAGAGGGTCGAGGAAGTGTCAGTGACATTGTGTGAAAAGGTCCTAAATTTTATGATATTACCTTTCAAAATATAATACTCATGTATAATTTTGACAATTCTTGCTATTTTAATTTAATGATTTCCAGATATCACATTGTAAAATATTAAATTGTGAAAGTTAAAAAAATCATGAATTTCGTGTGACACAATTTATGAATAGCCCCTTATAGATATTTTTCAACAATATATATACTGTATATGGCTATTGGCACATAATCACTTATTCATTTTTTATCTCTTTCTTATACACGGCGCATGCTAAGTGAGAAAGAGACAGACAGACCTAACAAGTGCACTGAAACAATTTAACAGCCGAGAGGTTCACTTACATTAATTTACAATAAGTTAGATCAGTCAAGCTAAATGAACTATAAAGTTCTAGAATATTCGATCTACAATTTACAAAGGTTACACATTTTGTACAAATATTTATTGCAAAAGAAATATTTGAAGTCAGGTTTTAGCTTGACCGAAAAGTCCCTTGTTTTTTTTTTCTTTTTTACTACAGTACCAAAAACTCAGGACGGCGTGGCCTCGGCGCCGGCGTTTATTTACGCACTCAGAAAGCATGTTACTTAACTACATAGTCTTTACATTACCAATAAGAAAATGTTACTTAAAATCATTTAAATGGAGACAAGGTTCATCTATAACATTTAATAGATTCAACAAAATGAATTTTAGACAAAATTTGACGAAATTACTCAAATATGAGCCATAAACTGAACAGCCGGTACAAAAAAAAATTACAAAACCTTTCTAAGTCTTTCTTTCTGGTACTTAAAGTCTCGTAACACTTAATAAGCCACATTATTAGAACATAAGTTTTTACCGCTCTATATTTAGTTATTATACACAGTATTCGAATTGACAACACCTAAAAGATTTCTTTGTACAGAGTTTCAAGTACTACAGTAGCTAACTGCACACATCACAGATATATAGAAAATATACGTTTTATTTTATTTTATTTTTTTATACAGTGGCAATACTTAAAAAACTGAAATGCAAGAAAAAAATAAAGCAAACGATAACTATAATTCATTTTAGAAAAAAAAATGATAACTAACCATTAAGTAAACCACTGTATAAAAAAATAATTTTAGCCTAATACTAAGTATTCACAGAGTGTATAGAAAATGTTGACTCCAGCTGTAGCGTCTGTTAGTTAAGATTCATTTTACATCAACGAGAAATCGAACCCGCGCTAACGTACAAACAAACAGCTGCTACAGCCAAACGAGTTAAGGTATCGCGGGGAACACAGCGTCCAATTGTTACACAAAATACATTTCAGTTACCGACATATAATTGCTCCCTATAATTACTGGCTCTAAATAAATAAATAATAATTAAATTACGCACGCCGCGTGCAAATCACATGGAATTTACGTTATTCTGTAGAAAAATATAAAGTGAACTGTACCTATACTAGAACGGTTTGGCCGGATATGAACACCGCACCATCGATCACAGTGTCTAACGCCGCGCTACGTCGCATGTCCAAAAGACACATTCCACATTTATAAGGAAAATAATGATTACAATAATTACAATCGCCTCTCGGTCTTTATGTAGATTATTATCATATAACAATCTCTTCTGTAATCGACCTTAACTTTTCATATTTTTTTGTATGTATGCATGTCATGCCATTAATCAGTTAAATGTGACCAAAATTTGACATCAATTCTTAGATATGACCGAAATAACACAAACAACATACCTTTGACTTCCAATTATAAATGGCCTTTGAATATACTTTTTTATATAAATTTTATGATATTTTTTGGAGAAATCTATAACAACCAAAAAATATTTACAATATTGCCATCCGTAGTTTTACTTAATTATTTATAATTAGTAACACAACTTAAAACATTATTTAAATGTTGAACTGTAGACTGAGAGACGACTGTCAAAAACTGTATTCAAGTCTTTATTACAATAAATGTGCAATGTACGTAGTTCTTATTCTATAAACCGCTTATACTACGCGTCTTATATTAAACCGGGTCATACATTATTATTGCTTGGTATTTAGGCAGTGATGACAACCGCAACTCGGACCGAAAAAGATATTACAAAATACATATATAATACAATACATATGTATGTATGTGGGTAGATGAGAAATTTAGACGTCATATTTTGAAGACATATGTCAGATTTAGTTATGCAAGAAGGAATTAAATATACATTTTTTATATAAAAAAAATAGTAATAGGCATAGGTTATAAGAAACTATTAAAAATGTCATTACAAAATTGCTTCTAATTATTTTTTTTTCAATATATACTGAAAAGAAAATAAAATACAAAAAAACAACATACCACAAACTTCACATCCTGTATATAGAAATAATATACCACATTAATTCCTTCCTACATAACTTCCAACATAAAACATAAACATAATATAATTGATACATTAATTAACGCGTAGTGGCCACGTGGCTCAGAGCGCGGGTCACGTGGGCGGCGCGCTCGACACCACTACTACAGGTTTCACTATAGTGGTGCTCACGTACTGAGCGCTGACGAGAGGCGTCACTCCTTTCACCATTTGGGTTTCTACCATCTGTAACAAAAAAAGGGTTTTTTAATCATTTTTTTCCCTTCACGCTGCATCCCGCATATCGAAATATAGTACTAAGACATGTGTCTAGTATGTTTTCATGTTTTATGACTGAACCTTACACTTTGTCTTGTTATCGAAGCAAGGAAATGAAAATAACTCATTTACTTCTATCCCTTTCTATTTCTATTGATATGATATGATAGATATCAATAAATTTATTATATTTTTTTATTTCAAATCATTATATTCCGTAGCGTTCGGCGCAACATTCTCTCTGACTACCCCGCAAGGGATAAAGCGTGAAGCTAAGTGAAGTTATTATTTAAATATAGACTTACACAGAAAGTTCAATTAATTTAATAATATTAAAGCACGAATAATGTAATCGGAATATGTGTGTTACGATTAAGAGTTTCGGGTTCGATTCTTAATCGGAGGAATGCTGACATTTACCAAAAAATCCGCTACGAAATTTAATAAAGATTTACCTTATGCGTAAGTGTGTGCGTTTGCAGTAAATGCGCGGCGGGCTGCGAAACTACGAGCGGCGTTAAACCGCTAACTACCACGCTGCCTTCTGAAACCAAAACCAGTTTTTATTAAAACTTCTTTTTCTTTGTATTGTCTAGCCATTATCATATTTTTACTAGTAGTAGATAGTAACAACATCTAATATTTTGATAGTTTCAATTTCATTTATTAAATGAAATCGTTAAACTAATGTGTAATTTTCTTTTAAACCAAAAAAAAAGCATATAAAAAACAAGAATATACCTGTAGAAGCGGGCGGAGGCGTCACTATACCGTTCTCTTTAGATATTTTATTGCTATCAGTTGTGATACCTGAAGAAACAGAACAAAAATGGTAACTTAATAAATCCACATCAACAATCCTGGAGAAGTTATGACATTAATAAGTAGTTATTCGAACACAAATGACTTTGTCCAAGAGGTGTTTTTAAATAATTTCATATAATCGTTATGGGCGCGTGATCCGAATCTTTCGTTAACATCTTCAAATTTATTTAAACTCACGCTGTATCCTGCATATAGTCAGAAAGAACCTGAAAAACGAATTCTAAGACACTCCGTTGCCCATTTTCCGCCGAATTCTGGAGGCATGAACTCACGACAGACTTTGCCTCGACACCAAAGCGAAGATATGAAGATGTCAAATATTTTATTTTCTCGAATGAAAATCGAACCCACAACCTGTCGCGTCTACAGTCACACGCTTGTGCTCCTGGGCAACAGCTGGCCTCAAAACCTGAACGAAACTTTGAAAAGGCTGCAAAAAGTGTACGGACCACATGTCTATAGTGTTTAGTTAAAAAATTGTAATCTCCTAATTAAATAAAAAAAAAATATTTTAATTTTCATAATTCAGTCATAATAACTTACCATTAGTATGAATAGACGGCGCTTGGAGCACTCGCAGACCGCTGGTCGAGAGCAGCTGTAGCGCGGCGGGACTCACTACTAAACCACCACTGCTCACCACCTGGACGACATAAACAAAATATGAATTTAAAACTACTAAACCAGCTTCACGCTGTATCCCGTATATAGCAGGGTAGGTAGAGGGAACCTATTGTTAAGATGCTTCGTTCCTCACTTTAATGAAAAATAAAGAGTTATACTAACTTGTGACAAGGGAAGGTGAATTTGAGCCGGATGTACTAAATTACTCAATGTATTGATGCCATTTTCTTGACCGTTCTGGAAAACAAAATAATGAACATTAAACTAAAATCTTAAACGATATATTATATAATACACTAAATATATTAAAATTAAATTAAATCAGCTTCACGCAGTGTAGGCAGAGGGAACCTAGTGTTAAGACACTCCATTCTCCATTTCCGCCGGATTCTGGAAGCGTTGCGAGTTGAGTAGTAGAACTCAACGCCGCACTTTGCCTCGACACCAGAGCCAAGAAATGTTAATATAAATTAATATATAAATATTTAATTTCCTCGAGTGGGGATCAAACCCACAACCAGTCACTTTCGTTCCTGCGCCACGACTGGCCTCTATCATTCATAAACTAAAATGAAAATATGAAATGTTCACCTGTACAGATGGTTCCGCGGGGGCAATGGTCGTAAGCGTTAACGTGTTATGCCTTGTGCCATATGACGTCCGCACGACCTGGGTACAAAGAAAAATAAATTGTATTACAATTATAAACCATAGAAGTTGTGGGTTCTATTCCCACTCGAGGAAACGAAATATTTATTATTATATTATTTTATTATTATATTATTTATTATTATTTATAAAATTACGTCTATATTTATTATGTCTACGTTATAATTATTATGTCTAGTTAGAAAAGCCAATATTTATAATTTGTTTACAATTAAAACGTTAACAAGTTAGCCTAGCTATTAAATAATTATCTACTAATGGCAATGATAAACAAAACATCATAATGACAAATGTAAAATTTATACTTTTTTGATTTTTATGTTAATTTGTTTTTAGAAGGCTTTTTCTCTTTTCTATTTCCTAACGTTTATTCATTTTTACTAAACTGTCCTAAGATCAATTAACATATCAGTATTTTAATTAATTAGATGACCACCGACTACATATTATAATTAATACACCACTTCACTTTAATTTTTAACATATTCTTTTAAAAGGCTAAAAACATTATTTCCCTTCATTCATACTACTCAGATTTCCATAAAACTTAACAAATAAACTAACTTAAAGAAAATAATAATTACATTACATTAAAACTAAAACCTAAATACTTTCCACAAGAAAACTTCAATCAATAGAAAAAAACTAAAAAAAAAACAATAACCAAAAACACAACCATCCACACCACAAAACAAAAAAAAACAATTCCCCATAATCTATCTTCATACAACAAATCTGAGATTAGCCGGAGATCTAATTTCTAACGTGTTACCAGGCGCCCATACCTGCGAGGTGGTGGGCGTTATCTGAATGGGCAGCGTGCGCAGCTTCGTGCTTAGATTTAGAGTGCGGGGCGGGGACTCCATTCTCACTTGCGGCCGTGGCGGCGAGGAGGTAATCTGGAAAATAAGATAACAAATATAGATTAACAACATAATTACTTAAAGAAAGTTATTTATTGTAAAATGCAAAAACAAACTTACACTTATAGGTATCCCTAACACCTGCCCATTGACACTGTCGTCCCTATCTTTCTCTTCAGAAACGGCATCTGAAATTTAAAGTGTATTTATTACTTTTAAATATTACTTTCATTATCAATGGAAACAAAAATTAAAACAAAATAATAAATTACATAACAAACTCTAGAAACGCGTAACACCTAATTCCAAAGAAAAAAGAACTACAGACAAAGAAAGACAAACATATATAACTGTCTCCGTCTAACATTACAAAAAAATCTAACAACAACAAACTAAAAACACCTTTGACTCAAAATGACGTCACACAATAATAATAATTAATTTAATTCGCAATCGCGGTGCCAAATATTAAATAAACTACGATACTAGTACCAGGAGAACATAACCCAAGAGAAGCTTTACACGAAGAAACTACTAACTAGCGGGGTGGCTACCGTAAAGTCACCTCTAAACAAATCACGACGCGTGGGATACGAGTACCAGGCTTGCATAACCTTAGAGAAGGATTACACAAACGCAACAAAGAGAAAGAGAACAAGCGGGAGAGGGTGGGTGCCGTCACCTCTAAACAAACCACGACGCGTGCGATACGAGTACCAGGACAACATTATCTCAAAGAAGGCTTACACGACCTCAACGACAAAGAGAAAGAACTGGTGGTACCGTAAAGTCACCTCTAAACAAACCACGACGCGAGTACCAAGACCGCATGAGCTATCAAGAGCACTCACCCATGGTGCGAGGTCGCACCGCCGCCCGCACCGTCACCTCTCGCCTCAGAGTGGCGAGGCGCTGTTGAGCTGCTATCTTCTCGCGCGCGAGACGCTCCATTTCGTGCTCGCACTCGCGCTCCTTTCTGCGGAGCACCTGAGAACAATGTACCAGGGTCGCATGAGACGGGTGGAGTTGTTTGTCGGTTGGCATATATACTATAGCTGATACGCGGTATCGTGAGTCATGACATTGACATTGTATTATCGTTGTTGTTTATGTCGAATTTTGTAAAAGTTTTTGTAGGTTTTATGTAATATTGGTATTTTTAAAAACGTCGATTTTTATGTCACCATCCAATTGCATATATATATTAAGAACATATACATTATATATGTATGGTGAGAACAATGACATTGGCATATTAAAATTGGTTATTTTATACGCTCTATTAAGAATAAAAAAAAATAGAAGCATGGTAATAAGATTATGTAAAGATATGAATCGTCCTCGGCAACTCCGTCCTAGTTTCTCAATATGCTAAGACACGGCAAAAGGGCCGAATACATAAATAATTGTCCATGGCCATTGGCCGTACTTTAGAACATGGTACCATATAAATATTAGCATTATCCATATATGACTAAATAGAACAAAAGAAATGTTAAAACTCTATTCTCTTCTTTGTTTAGCGGTAAAAACATTATTTTTTATTTAAGCTGGCAACAATCTAATGATTATGCCAATACAAATAATACTAATTACGTAGGATTAAACAAATTTATAATCTGTAACTGTTACCAACATAGTAATATTACGTTACTATAAATGAATAAATAGTACGTTAACTTATATAATAATATACTACGATACAAAAATATAATATTAGCAAAAGATCTCTTGTAACTATATGATTTCCTGGTCGGAATTTGCGAATTATGTAATTCGCGCGTCGACGCGACGGTCGGGCGACGTCACGTTTACAAACAATATGGCGGGCGATCGGGATGTTTTTTGCGTGGGTCGGATTTGGAAATGAATCAATTAATTTGTACAGTGTATTTTTTGTATAATGAAATAAGATTTTTAATGAAATGTAAGTTTTTAAGTTAAAATATATACTTAATTTAAATAAATAAAAATATAGTAGTAATTCTTTGTATGTAATAAATATAATTAATATCTTTAAGAATAATAAAAGATCTTGGTTAGACACTTTTATTATCTATCTATTAATGTTTATTATTATTACTTTTTCGTATGTCTTTACAGATATTTTTAATTTATATTTATTTTCTTTGTAAATACAAACACAATGAACAACATATTGACAATTCGAATAAGATTCTTATGTAACTATCTATCCCAAAAAAATAATAATTACCTGAATATATCGTATTGCGGACCCAAGTATCGAAAGATTCGACGTCTTCTTATCATCAGGTGTGACTGGCAGCTGTCTTTTGAGGAGCTCGAAGCACTCTTTCAGATGAGCCCGACGGTTCTTCTCTAATTTATTGTGGACCTCACGAGTACCAGCTCGGGGGGCACTACCGCTACTTCCGCTACTACCGTTGCTGCTGACCGAAGGCGGTGATGGGATTTGGGGTGGTCTGGTGGAGGAAATATATATTATAAAATATTATAGATAGATAGATTGTTCTCTATTCTATTACGTATTATTTTAAAGGTTACCAGCACGAAATGTTAGTGTATAAATAGTTATTTTTTCATACTTCATCTTATACTCATACATATACTAAAAGTAACCCTATTCTGCGATTTGCCCCAGCCGATTGGAAAAATAAAAATATGTCCCGAAATCGACAAAGAACTAAAATATAATAGAATTCAAATTAAGCCAATACAACTCCCCCTTATCGAGACATCAACGATATATATTTTTTTATAAAGCAAATAAAAAAACAAGTATCTAGTACTAATCGTATAAACAGATAAATGACTTAAAAAATAGGGGTACGAATGTACCTAATATTAATGATGCATACAATAACTCCTGGCCTATTAGACTTTGAATACAAATAGACCAACATTCAATAAGCATAGTACGGGAGACAGGTACTGAGGACACAAGGATGACATTACAGATACGATTCTGACCCTATTACATTTATTGTTTATATATGTGGACATTTTAGTTACTTTATGCCATGGATATAGGTCGAATGGATATAAGTCAAAGTCGTTGGTTTAAAATATATTTACAGATTAATAGTTATTACCAATGACCTAAATTCGTGAATAATTTATTTTAACTATTAGTATTGATTTTTCTTATTTTAACATTAATTCTTCATTGAACTAGTGGAGGTAAGCAGAAAGTATCTAGTGTTAAATCACTCAATTTTCTGTCTATTGTAGGTTTGGTGGCTAATCAAGTTCACCCTTGACTTATCTCATAAGAATTGGGAAATGACACTCAACTGTACCGTTGAGTTAACTATTCCCAAATACCTCACTGCGACAGTATTTCTTTTGGTAAATACTAATTATAAAATGCATTGTTTTCTTAATGAAACCTACACACATAGAAATCTCCATAAAAATTGCTCAAATTAAGTAAGCCAAATGAGTACAAGTTAGAAAAAATAAATAATAAATACAACGTTGTTTTGCAAACTGTGAAGAAAAAAAAAACATCTGTCAGAACTGTCATGAATAGCAAATAAAGAGGGCACAACAGAGATATAGATAAAAAATGTCTGTGAATGAAGTTTCCTTTTTCGTTTCATTTGTTGCGTACAAAGTGCCATTACAATATCTTACATTTTTTTTAAATTAATTCTTTGTTTTGCTTATATAACCTTTTCAGTTTGTTGATTACTTAAAGTTAAATATCAGTTTCTCTTTTTTAGCTTCACCTTGTATCCCGCACATAGCAAGGTATACAGGGGAACCTGGAAACCTAGTGTTAAGACCCTACTCTCCCATTGAAACACTTCCATTCCTTATTTCCCGCCGCATTCCGGAGGCATTACGTGTTGCGGTACATCTGAGTGGCGAAACTTAACGCCGCGCTTTGCCTCGTTACCAGGGCAAGGAAATTAAAATATTAAATTAAATATTTCATTTCCTCGAGTGGAAATCGAACTTACAGCCTGTGGCGTTTACAGTGGCACGCCTCTGCGCGATAAAAATATAAAATTTTAATTATTTATATTTTAAATAAGATGAAGTCCATACACGAAATATGTACGAAAAGATTAAATAAAAATGGAAAACAGACAGACAGAAAACAGATCTGGCAAGAATCTAAATAAGCAAAATTTTTATATTACATTTTAAACCCATAATTTACTTATAAAATTTTAATAAAATTTCTAAAATTAATTTTAATAATTTATTTGCATCTCCAATTTAGATTGCATCACAAAAATCAATCACACTAACAACGCCCTCCACAACAAAAATAACCCGTTCCGTTCCGTTCTTGCAATAACAAAAATAGCCAAACCAACAAACAA
>JAEBDU010012593.1:0-32276 GCA_016802625.1 Heliconius numata | reverse complement strand
ATAATAAATATTTTTACCACGTGGTTTCCAAGGAAATAACCCTTAGTGTAATCTATTTGGGTGACATCTCGGGAGTCTTTGACATGAAGTCCTAAGATATCGCCTAGGATTTTATGTAGTATCTCCAAACGAGCTTCGTTACTCCTTATGCCTTCTTCACCTAAATAGTCACTGGGGTCGGCTTCCAAGTGAATCTAGTTATAATAAATATAAACAAAAATTAATTTCCGAGATTTTCATACATTTTAAATGAAACTTTTGTAGTAGACCGTGGTGAAGTGGTGGTGGAAAGACTTAGATGGCTTTCGTCTGTCCATTGACATAAGGATTATTTTAAGCTACCACCAACGATTTCTTTATCGACTGGCAAACTTCCCTGGAATTTTGTACAGTGAGCAGACTGGTTTCCAAAAGTATATAAAATATGTATCTAAAAATATGTGACTAATCAGGTTTAAGAATTTCGATTAAAAAAAAATGTTTTGGAAAGAGAAATAGAAATATATACATCATAATAAATATTTTCTTATGCGTAGTAGAAAAAAGGCTACTTCAATTTTGGCTAACTTTAAGCTTTAGAATACTGTATATTTTAATTCAATCTATAATATTTGAGAGATCAGTAAAAATTAAAACAAAATACTAATAAGATTTACGCACCTGTGAGAATATAGCAACGCCATTATTAGTGACGTCTGTGGCTTGCAACAAAGATGGCGTCCGCCATGTCTCTTCAGACGCTAACACCTGGATGTCCAGTTCATGTCCAGGATGTCCCGTGTATTTTGAAGGCCTGAAATATATAGTAAAATGAATTTTAAAAAATATTGCGCTCTAAATATAAACATATTTATAAAAATAATGAATTTAATTCAGATTAAAGATTTTAAAATTATTTACATAATATTCAATATTAAAATACTATAAAATTATAAAAGATATGAATATAGAATTATATATAAACATGCTCTATAATGGAAAAAATAACTTTGTAATACGTCGACTTGGTTACTATATAAGTACTAAGTACCTACTAAGAATTCCTACAAGAGATAAGTTGCGATTGCGATCTATTTTTATATGAGCATAAACTATATGAGAAAAGGCAAAATTAACCATAAAATAAAACAATATCGCGCGAACTATACAGTGTGAAAAATCTAAGACACTACGATTACCTGAAAATCCAGCAGCTATATCCGCGTCAAAAGTTAAGTACATTCAATAGATTTTTCACAAGCTCATTTAAAATAATATGCAGAAACTAAAACCTTGCAACGTCAAGACCACTACACACCAATAAATAGCAAAGATAAATAGAATTTAACAGTAGGCAATATAAAGGTACTAAAATATATTATGTTAATTATTATTAAGCATTTTCTTTAAGAAGGCTGTGACTAAATACTCTTAAATAGGAGTCTTTTTCGTACCAACACATATTAGCATCCTGACTCGCTCTGTAAAATCACATTTAATATCAATCTAAATGTACGCAAAGTATCGTTTTTTTGTAAGGCTCATCTGTTTTCTTTTTCTTTAATAAATGACAAGTTACTATTATTTAGTATATAAAAATATTAAAAACTAACTTTCACCTGCAGCTTCACTCACACACTTATGAAATAAAATTAACTTATAGTTGTGTCATATAATGACATAATTGTTATGTCATATGACACATTCTAAGAGCCCATAGTTACTCTGATCACAGATATAGTGGATTGTATTGAGAAGTTTAATACAGAATTAATTTTTTAATTCGAACCAGTAGTTCCTAAGACTAGTGGCTTCAAACAAACAAACTCTTTAGCTTATTAATATAAAGTATAGATAGTGTTTAAATGATATAATTTATCGTTTAACTTGCCAATTTTTAGATTTTACTTTATATTATAACACAGTACATCACTAACGAGAAGAAAATAGTACATCTAGGTGTTAAACACGCGATATTGAACACTTTCAAATTAGATTATCGCTTCAGCTTAATTTAGCATATACTTATTAAAAATGATTTAGAAAATCATATTAGTTGTATTTTTGCGTTTTTTAAGCTAAAGCAATGATTGTTTTAACATCAATTTAGAAAAAAGGCAAAGACTTTAGGAAATATAAGCACCAATAGAAACACAGAAAATTCCAAAATTCCAGTAAATTCGAATTCTTAGTATAAAACGAAAAATACTTACTGTCTGTCACTTTCAGTTGAAAACTGTTTTTTAGCGGGTGACGCCTGGTAGCAGAATATATGGTGCTTCATTTTGACAGACTTCCATTTGTCATAGGAAAATTGTACCACTTCATTTTCCCTTATCTGTAATGGTAAATTAAAAAATACATATTTTGTATACACTATAGTAGAAGTATATTATTTAAATAAAATTACTTCAAATTGTATATAATTTCGTTTCATTTTGACCTATTACATCAAACGGTGAAACGTCCTGGAACTTGTGTCCAATAAATAGTTTATAAAACATAATAAAACCTATTGTTGGAAAGAAATTTCACCTTCACGGTTGCTCCCGCTTATATAGATCTGGTGTTAAGAGACTTCGTTCCCTACTTTCCGCCGATTTTTTGAGATATTGTGTGTTGAGTAGTGGAACTTAACGCCATGCTTTTGCCTTGGTACCAGAGTGAAGAAATGAATATATTAATAAATAATAATACATTCCCCCGAATGGGAATCGAACCCACAACCATCTCGGTACAGTCACACGCTTGTACCTCTGAGCCACGACGTCCTCAAAATACAAAAAAACAAATAATTTTAGAAAGTTCATCTCTTCTTTACTACGTTTATCTCTAAGCATGCTCTCTTTCGAGACACTCTGTATACTATATACCTGTATTTTAAGCTCACTGCCGTGTAAAGCATACCTCAGCAGTCTTATAATGTGGCAACACTGTGTGCAGCAGGTCAGAGCACAAAGCTAGCATTCTGCCGCCATCCAGCAGGTGTGCCAGCAGCAGAGGCGCGGCGCGACCGGCGCACCCCGCCACGGCGACCAACGCCGCACGCCCGCGCCAAGCCCCCGCGCACAGTGCTTCTCGAGACACGCTGTATACTGTGTACCTGTGTCATAGTATTTATTTTACCCAATTTTCAAGATATTGTTCACATAGCGAGAAAATGAGAGAGAAAAAAAATCTTTTCCCCCTAATGAGTATCAAACCATGTGAGGAATAGAAAAATATGTATAATAGGAACAAATATAATAGGAAAAGGAATAGAAAAATATGTATAAAGTATTATGCACGTTTGTAGGACATAAAAATGTGTATCTTTAATCGGCCTTCTACAAGGCTAGCTAGCGGTTAAAGAACACAATAGGACATTTATAATTAAATACAGACGCCAGATCTAGGTCAAAATAGCCGTAGTTCATAAAGTTTTGTTTACGCTATTGCAAGCGAATACACGTTACACGAAACGAAACTACATATTATACATAGGTCTATGAGCATGGGCATAGCTATAGAGGGGCCGGGTGCCCACCCCATAAATTTTTATAACAAAAAAATTGCCTCAAAAAATAAAAAAAGCAATGTTCAAAACTAAAGCTAAATTTTGAATTTATTAAAATTGTATATCGTATAAATATGTAACTTACCTATCACAATCTAAGACTTTCTTCAGAGACGCCTCCAAGTTGTCTCTGGCCACTATACTATCGGAATAGATAAGAACATTGAGTGATTTAGTATTTACTAATGGACGGGAGCTTTTCGTCGACTTTGGCGTCATTTGAGACGGTGAACTCTTGGGGATCTCATCTCGTACATGAGACGTTTCAGCCTGACTGTGAGGCCTCTTAGGTGCGGTTGTGCTAACCACCCGTTTATGAGTCGTAATCGATTTAATTTGACTCGAAATATTTAGCAAAGACGAGGACAGCTGACTCGTTCCTTTTTTCAAGTCCAATTTTAAACTAGACTTTTTAGGCGTTATGTTATGCTGTATTTCAACAGTAACATTCTCGACAACCAATTCTCTATCTTCGGGTACGGTAAGATTTTTTTCGGGGGACTTCCCCAATTTTTTCTCTGGGGATTTACCAAGTTTCTTTTCTGGTGATTTACTAATCCTCCTTTCTGGTGATCTGTATATGACACTTTCCATTGTTTTCTCTTGAATAACTTCTGGAGCTTTCGGCTTAATAGGTTCCGATACATCTGGTTCGTTGATGTCCTCAGCAGACAGAGATTTAGTTGTTATGGTGCTAACATCAGTCAATGTGACATTTCTCCTTGGAACTGTTGTATCCAGAACCGTCTCACTGCCTCCGTTCATTTCGACAACACTACGTCTATCAGATTTAATATCGACGACTTTACACAATTTCCGTAATAGGGCAGCGTGTACAGGCCATTGGAATTCTTCACGAGGAAGTCTTAAACTGTGTTGTATTTCGCTCCTTAAGCCTCTCATTGATAAATCAGTAGCTTTATTAGGCTCTCCAGATATCTGCACAGCTACAAATTAAAAATATAAAAGTTTTTATATAAAAAAGATGTGTAAAACTAAGTAAGCAAAATGTTATAATATAGTACATACAACAAATTTTTAATAAAAATATTTTTTTTAATAAAAATAATTATGCTTTAAATTTTACTTACTTTGTATCCTGACAACAGGCAGTTTGTGATTTATAATATACTCCCCACCAATAAAATGAAAGCCAAGGACACTGAGATTCTCTATATTTGTTTTCAAAACTAATGCCAAGTGTGAACCTGCTTTCCAAGCTATCGGTTGACCCATTGACTCCAACTGTAATAATTTTCATTAGTTTTTTTTCATAATCAAAATTTTTCCATACTCTCATATGATAGACGGAGAAATGAGTGTCAAGACACTCTATTTACTATTTTTTCACATTAGAGACTTTATAATATGTTGAGTGAAGCAGTATGGTGGTTGACAGTGGCGTAGCTAGGGGGGTGCGAGCGGTGCGGTTGCACCGGGCATCAAAAGGAAAAGAGGCATCAAAGTCGACGATCAGTTTGTTTTATCTTTGTGTTTTAGACCTTAGACCATGTTAAAGGGCATCAAGTCCTCTAAGCCACACCGGGCTTCAAAAGGAAAGGGGCATCAAAATCGACGATCACTTTGTTTTTTTTTTTTAGAACTCATCATCAGGAAAGGGGCATCAAGTCCCCTAAGCCGCACCGGGCAGCAAATACCCTAGCTACACCACTGGTGGTTGACTTTAAACACAATGTTTATGGGTTAGATTCCCAGTTGGACAAATGATTTATTTTAATTTCCACTCTCTGGTAATAAGACAAAGGGTGAAGTAGAATTCTGCCACTTAATATGCAATATCAATAAGTGATACAGTATGAAGGTAAGATAATAATGAGAAGTAGGATTGTAATTTTTTTTTCACTCTGGTGGACCTATTGATATTGAGTTCTGTAACTAAATATGCAATATCTCAAATTTGGGCAGTAAGCTGCAAATGGAGTTATTGATACTAAGTTCTCTCAGCAGGAAAAGTGTGGAGCTGCTTTTGTATGTTTCAAGTGCCAGAACAAAATATAAATTGAGAATGAATATTTAGAATCCATCTCAAATAACAAATGAAAAATAGTTAATGTCTATTAAAAAAAAAGTATTATAACTAGATAATACAATTCTTACACTAATAACATCATGATAAGAGCTATCTTCATGAGGATCCATTTCACATTCAAATAGCAGTTCCAGATCTAAATCAGATGTGTGTGATATCTCATCACATCCCAGCGGTAAACCTCCAGCACATGACACCCAATCATTGATGTTTATACATTGTGTTGGCTTCATACTACATATTCTGGATGCATTTGTATAGTCAAGGAGGTCACATAAATAGGCATTTTTTGGATTTGTACACAGTTTTGAACTTAATGTTGGTGTTTCTAGAAGTATGAAAATAATTATAGATTATACAATGGTTCAGTGGAGACTAAATTATCTAGCCAATTCAATTAAAATTTAGTAAGAATAGTAAAATCCACTTTTCTTATAATTAAAAGCTGGTTAATTGAGTCTGCACTGTATGTATATTATATATAAATAAAAAAGGATTAATTTTGTTTCATGATTTAAGTGCATTATTCTTTTAAACTTCTTCTTCATTCATTTAATTAACTAGATATTTGGTTTTGTACTGTACCTGATTTTTATTATTTATTTAATTATATGATATATGCTTAATAATATAAAAGGATGTTTAAAAAATCATAACGAAAACATACCTGCAGCATTTTCTGGTACTTTACAAAAAGCAACACTCGTGTTACCGCTAAGAAACTCTAAAAGACGTGCTCTAAAAGAGCGAATACGCCAAGTTTTAATAAAAGTCATTGCAATATAAATTGGAGTGAAAAGCATGCTTATCGATTTTCACTAATCAAGCCTTCACTAAACGAATCACCTTTTCATTTTTCACAAGTTTGACCAATATAGCGGATACTCTTATGTTTAAAGTAAGTTAAATTTTAAGTATCGATTCTAAAGTCCACACAATATGCAGAAATAATCTAATAATGATTACATAAAAACATAATGGTACATGTACTGAATCGTTTAATATTTATACATCACTTATTAAATAATGGTGAAACAAATTATTTATATTAAGTTTGTAATAAAATAAAATATAAATTGATATTTTAAAAATCTAATATCTCGCACATAAATTCCAACTTGGAGAGGGGATACTGCAAACTCAAACTTCAAAGTCACAATGACATAAGTGATAATGATAAGAGATTGTCAAAGCAAAAGAAACCCGTTCCATTACACGTAATAAAGGATTAAGTATAAATAATTGTTTTTTTGCTGTGTCCTAAAAATATTATCTTATATCTTTAAAAAAATCAACAATATTATTATAACATAACTTCAACTAATAAAATTAATAATTATAATCTAACCAAAAAATATATATAATTTAAAATAATGTAAACCTACACTGGATATACATATTTGCGAAAAAATATTTAGTAAGTAAATCGATGTTTTGAGTCTGTTTATTTGTTTATACTTTGTACACATAAATCTTCAAAACTGTTTGACTCTGAATGACTCTTTTATCGTATAGCTTTAAGGTAAGTATGGGCAGATTATAATATACACAATATGTATTTGCTTACTATATTCCATGTAAAATATAATCAATAATAATAGGTACCTAACTAACCGTATTTAGTCAATATAACATTACGTTTATTTTGTTAAGTAATAAAGGTAACATGGCTCTTTACTAATTATTCAAGATAAAACATGCAATGCTCGAAGACTGTTAAATAATAAAATTAATATAAAACTCATAACATTATAAAAAGGTCGTCAGGCCAAGATAAAGAATCCGGATAAGTCTACATTATTACGGATAAGCTGTGACGTTTGATGATGGCCTGGACCAAAGTTTACGATGCCCCAAATAAAAAAGTAAAGCACGGTTGGAATCGAACCCACGTCAAATGGGAGAAGGGTATAAGTTTAATGACCCAAAAACATGGTCTTTGAGCCTTTGTAATAAAAAAACCTTTAAATTTAGTAGTTTAATTTTTTTTTTCATTTAGCTTACCAATATAAAAATATCCTTGTATAGAATATGTTATTTTAATATATTTAAAGTAAATGTCTAAAAATAGTAACGGGTAAAATTTAAATCTGGATAATTATGATAAGAATTATACAATTATAAATACCCACATAACCCCGATAAAAAACATTATATACTTATAATAACCTACCCAACATTAAATTAAAAATACTATGTCCCCGGGAAAAGGGTTTCGTAAGTGAATCACTTTTTTAATATTTTTATTAAATTTCAAACCTTTTTAATGAGACTAATGATATAAAATAGTTCTCTGATGTCTGTTTTAGTTGCAATTTTAACAAAAGACCACAGAACGTTCGTTTATTCCCACGAAAAATAAAAAAAATAATCTACCTGCTATTACCGTATTCAATGAAATTCTTTAGGGTTCGCGTTATAGAAAAAGAGGTGGAAGTGGTAAGGTCCACTAGTTCGTCTGTTTACAACTTTATATCAATTTACAATTAAAACATATCGATGATATTTACTTTGAATTTGAACAGTCGTGCATAGTGAGGCGGAGAGTGCGCACGAGTCGTAAAACAAATAGAATTCGATCCATTAATGCTCTCGGTGATAGTTTCGATAATGGAGTTAAATTTTATAACAACCTTAATAAAACACGATGTGAATCACAATGTGAAACAGTGTCTTAAACCCAAAAAGCCTTTTGGTAAGTTTTTAATATATAGATATATTTTTATATACTTTGTAATATTTGTTTTAGTTAAATCTCCTAAGAAAAAATATTTACATAGATACTTCATATTTACCTATATGAAAATGTTTAAGTTAAGGTATATATACTGGTTTATTTTGATTAGAAAACGACTAATATAGAAGCATAATAAGTTAAGAATAAAATAAGATAATTATAATTTAAAATGGATTCCGGATATTTTTCTTTGGCTAACCCTCAAAATATAATAGTAAAAAATGCATTTAAGTTGATGAAGCCATTTCTGAGATTAGTGTGAATAAACGTACACTTAAACAGACAAAATATTTGATAAATTTTCTCATCTAATTTCTATGTACCAGACCTATCACTTATAATTTTATTATTATACAGGTATAGACTAAAACAAATAACTAAAATATCAACTATCTCCTAATATAAAAAAAAATGTATTTAAAACTTATAACTTTCTAGTAAGTTTTTCAAATAGATAGATCAATGAATCTTAGAATAAGATTTTTTAATTTTCATATTTAAAATATATAGGTAGTTCATTGAACTTAACGCATACTATAATGAGATACAAACCACAACCAAAAGTAGGATTCAATATTTGCACATAACAATTAAACAATTAGCATGTTATTTATCTAATAGTTTAAATAATGTTTTGAATACGTGACTCGGGACAGGAGTCGAGCGATTAGAATTTGAGGAAGTCTACCGAAGCCCGAAGGCATCCAGAGCGTTCGTATCAGGAACTGGTTTTGTTATGTTAATCAAAGGGTGCTTTCAAATGCTTCGTACATTTATTCCATTGACTCTTATATTTTCGTTAAATAATAATTATTTTTTCGATTATTTAGCGGGTTTTCGTGGTTTTGTCTATAATAACGATAATTAGAATTCACAGATTGATATTAGATATTTTCACTTAAACTAGTAAGTATATCTAATATTGAAAGCTTCTAGAAAAGTCACAATTTTTCATATTAGATTTTAAATACTTCTTTACATGAAAAGGATCGTTTTTATGGTAATCAAACTCGAGTCCCTTTTTGTTTTTTGAAAAAGATTATACATTGTGGGTTCGGTTCCACTAAATAGAATTAAATAAATAATATTTTCATTTACTCTTTATGGTAACAAGGCAAAACGCGGAGTTGTGTTCCGCCACTAAACACGTAATGCCTCCAGAATTTGGAAAATGGGGAAAACGGTAGTGTATTTTAATGGATGGCTGATTTTTTTTGTGTGTTACATGTTACGTTCCCAGGTTCCTTCTGCTTACCCTGCTATGTGCGGCTCGACAAAAAGACTTTAAATTATACACTTATGGTCATCATAATCATCTAAATATTCTATTTCTATTTGCAGTGAGTAGAAAACAAGAAGTTATGGCAATTAAAAAGAAATATCCAACAAAAATACCAGTGAGTAGCTTTTTACGTTTACTACTTTAATTATTCCCATTGTATAATCAATTTGTATTATTATTAATATTATGCAGTCTCTGATTGTTCATTCCCTCCAGAGGAAATGAAATATTTAATATTTTCATTTCTTCCCTCTGGTGTAGAGGCAAAGCGCGGCGTTGAGTTTCGCCATCCAACACGCAATGCCTCCAGAATTCGGTGGAAAGTGGGGAGCGGAGAGTCTTAATACAAGGCTCCCTCAACCCAAGCCCTTATTCTGAAATTCAAGCTTAGCTTAGCCAGAGCCCTTTCATCTGATACCTCACATAAACTAGCGGCTCTACTCTGGTATTAAACCAGAGTTTGCCCCCCTTTTAATGCAATTACTTTTTAGAATTTAACCACAAATGTATATTTTTTAGATTTTAAAGATCTTATAAGGCTTCCTTTTTTCCTTCAAAAGAACGGAACCCTAAAAATGTACTTAACTAATAATAAAACGTTTTTAGCTCATCGTTGAACGATACCAGAAAGAGAAGAATCTACCGACGCTAGAGAAAAAGAAGTTTTTAGTTCCAGAAGATATAACCATGTCACAGTTCCTAGTGATTATTCGAAATAGAATTAGAATAAAACCTAATCAGGTAAGTGACAGAACCTAATTTAATACTTTTGTAAAAAAATAAAATAAAAATGGGAACTCTACGTCTTTTTTAATCACAGTGTAATGTGACTTGCAAGGTACCACAGATAAATTAGGAAAAAATACCGTATAAAAGATATGAAATTAAGTAGAATTTAAATATAGAAATTAAATTGAATACGGTGGATTATCATTTTAAATTTAAAACATTCAAGCATTTTCAAAGGTTAAGGCCACAGAGGCAAATTTAATTAATCAAAAATTTGCTACATTTACAAAGAGACAAACGTGACATTAAGTAGCGCAATGCGCCATTTTGAAATCAAAACCCGTCAATGTATGTTGCACTTATATAAAAAATATTATTTTTAGAAATTATTTCAAGAACTTATGCACATTTAGTATAAATAAAATATTACAATAATTTTCAAATGACTGTATTATCGATAGCACTAGCTACCTATATCTATTTCAATATAAAAGGTCAACTATAGATAAAAACACTTATTACCTGAAACTAGGAAGATATTGACGCGTACGAGAAAAACAAACTATCTTCACATATATCATGTTTCACTAATCTGTTTGTTGTTATTAATGTAAACTCATAATAATTAAAGCTTATCACAAACTACTTAATACTACTTCTATATTAATTTGTTATGGAATTATATAAGTTCAAATTATAGCTAGTCGTGTGACTGTAAACGCGTTAGGTTGGGAGTTCGATTCTATCTCAAGGAAATTAAATATTTCATATGTTTATTTATTCGCTCTGGTAAAGGCAAGGAGCAGCGATAAGTTCTGCTACTCAACACGCAATGCCTTCAGAATTCGGCGCAAAGTGGGGAGTACTGCATTCAAGGTTTTATTTCTTTAGTATTTACTTACTATACGAGTAAATAATACTAGCTTTTAAAAAGGTTACACATAAAACTAGCAAAACGCTCTACCTATATAGATATATTGAAATTTCCTTTAAATATGTATATTTTAATTGTTTTCTTTTTTTGCCGACAGGCTCTCTATCTCATAATCAACAATAGATCAATGCTCAGCATGAGTTTAACGATGCTCCAAGCTTACGACCACTATGCAGACGAGGATGGATTCCTTTATATCACATACGCATCCCATGAAATTTTCGGATATCAAGATGGTAAGTAATAAAGAAATATTAGTTTAACGTATCCCTTTTTTTTTTAAAAAAAGAGAGAATTTTGCGAAATGGATAACATCAGGAAATTACCCTAATAAATAAAGACCTATCTATTATTTTCACAGTATGTCACAAGTCCTGAAGTAAATAACTTCCGGGCTTTAAAAATTTAATGTTGTTAGTCACAATTGTTATTTGAAAACTATATCGATAATATAATATGCTAATTTTTATAAGATTATAAATATAATATGTCATAAAAAATAGTAATATTATGACTTGAAAGAAGATAAGATAAAAGTAATAGTAATAACAAACTTCCATATAAGTAGGTGATATGAACCAATAAATCGTTATTATTTTATAAACGTAAACATGTATGCATAAATGATTCCGGACTAATGACGTTGTTTTAATAATATTACTGTTTCCAGATATGACTGGTTCAAATAAAGAAGTAAAAGTCATAAGAGATAGATTCCCAAATAAAATTCCGGTAAGTTATTTGTTTTTACATTTAAGTATGCATTACCGCGTCTTGCAAATTAGTTAGCTACTGATTTTTGATCACTTGGTAAATAAAAGCTATCATTATCATCATCTTCAACAGCCATCTTTTATCCACTGCCATAGACATAGGCCTTCCCCAATTCTCGCCACCACACTCGATCCTCAGCTCTTCGGACCCATCCGCTTCCCGCCAACCTCTTTATGTCGTCGGGGTCTCCACTCTAAGACAATAAAAGCTATGCCATTACAATATTCAAATATATATTGTATAAATAGTGTATATATTCTTACAGCTTCCTTTGGAATTATAGAGGGGCAATAATAAAAGATTCCTCGAAATTCCTAAGGGAAGCTCAAAGGCAGTGTTAGGATTGTACATTCAGTATAAAATATTACAATAATTTTCACATGAAAATAAGACATTGTTAGGACTGTCGTTCATAGTCGTTCGTACGGCTAATACTTTTTCTAAATTAATATATACTTGAAGCCTGTAGGTTATTATTACGGACGAACAGACAACTTTCGTAACTTTTTCGTTGATAATATTTCGCTTTAAAAGAATGTAAAATAAAATTAATATTCCATACATAGATTTCCCGCCAACACAATATTATTACATTACAGATAAGCAAGTCACAAACAACTTGTTTTATAATCTAAAAATAACTCGGCTAAAGTTTGTTTGCCTGAACTCTTATCGTTGATTGTTATCGAAATAATAATATTATGTCGACCAAATCATTGTCGCTAACCGACCCATTTTATGATTATTAGAAAGAGATTATTGTTTTTTTTTATATCAGCTTCACGCTGTATCCCGCACACAGCAGGGTAGGCAGAGGGAACCTAGTTAAGACACTTCGGTCCCCATTTTCTGCCGAATTCTGGAGGTATTGCGTTTTTGCTGATTGCGGTATTGTTGAATGACAGAACTGAACGCCGCGCTTTGCCTCGATACCAGAGTGAAGAAATGGAAATATAAACATAAATAAATATTTCACTTCCTCGAGTGGGGATCAAACCCACAACCGTCACGTTACAGTCGTACAGTTTCTGTTTAAAAAAAATAATTATTTATGTTTTTTAAAATAATTTTTCGCAGACAAGTGAGTGGTTTCAACTTGTTTTCGATGCATCTCATATGCATAATGCACCCATGTAAAGATTAGACTAGACATTTATATTCAATCCAAATACTAGAATTTCAACTAAGCTAAAACATAAATATCCGATTACTATAATATTATAAATGGACAAAGGTACCAAGTCAGTCTGTTCTCTTTTTTTCTCTCAAATTCAAAATATCACTCCGAGTGAGAATCGAACTCATTACCATAACGTCCTGTTCGCATCGACGACCCTAAACTTGCTATATTAAAAGTAATTATAGTAGAAACTTGATTACCCATTACCAGTTTAGTAACAAGACAAAGCGCGGCGTTGAGTTCCGCCATTCAATACGCAAAGTCCCAAATTTGACCGGAATGTGGGGAACGAAATGTCTTAAGACTAGGTTCCCTCTACCTAATCTGCTATATATAAGATGCAGCGCGAACCTAAAACCTAATAAAAATCTTTATTATCCTTTAGCTGTACGTGGAGAGATACTCAAGAGAAAAGGAAGTACCAATTTTGGAGAGAAACAAATTTTTGGTGCCTCAAGAACTCACCATGTCCCAGTTCCTTTACATCATACGATCCAAGATGAAACTCAGAGATTCCCAGGTTTGTCACAATTAGCGAATTGTAATTAGTTAGTTTAATGTTGTTTGCAATTAATTGTTTATTTAATGCTTAGTAATTAATTTTGCAACTTTGTTAAAAATTCTAGATTATTCTTTATATTGATTGTTAAATGTTAATATCAATTTTAATTAGATATTAATGTGAACTGACTAGACGACGTATGTAGGTACTGTAATATTTTAAAATATTCTCACGTATATAATATCTATTATTTATATAAATATTTTATTGAATCGACGTAGTCGTTGTGCAGCGTCTGACTATAAACGCGACGGTTGGGGGTTCGATTGCCGTTCGGGGAAAGCAGTTATTTTCATTTCCTCGCTGTAGTAACAAGACGCGTTTGAGTTCCGTTACGTCTTAAAAGTAGAGAACAGAGTGCCTTAACAAATTAATCTCTCTGCCTACTCTGGTAAAATACAGGATTCAGCGAAAATAAGGTAAAAAAATATTTCCCATGAATATATATATGTAAATATTTGTTTTTTAGGCATTGTACCTGTTAGTGAATGATAAGGTTCTAGTAAGCCACAGTATGACGATGGCTGAAGCGTACGAGCAATTCAGAAGCATCGATGGCTTCCTGCACATCACGTACGCGGCGCAACAAGTCTTCGGTTGATTATTGTGGTAAGTGTTATTTCTTCAGCTTGGCCCTTTTTTAAGATTTTATGACCTGGAATTAGCACGGCAGACAGAGAGGACTTGGTGTCCAGATACTCTATTCTAGGATTTCCGTCCAAATTTGATGCGTGGTGTTGAGTAGTGGTTTTTAAAAACATTCCGTTATGGTTACAGGAAATGAAATAGATTAAAATTTTCTTTAGGTTTTATTTCATCTAACGCTTTAGCTAGATAAACAGTAATTAATAATATTCTTTTGAAACTCTTAAACATTTTTTAGATCTTTTCAGTTGACTTTTATCGAACTCTATAGATTTTTTAGTGGGGAATGTCCAAATACTTTATTTCATATTTACAAAGATATTTTATTTATTATGGTGCTAAAATATATATACGTACTATGTGTAGATGTTATAGTTTTTGTAAACTACGTAAAAATCCCAGTATCTCGACGCCCCATTAAATTTTTTAATGAAAATGTAACGTTTTAGCGGCAAAGATTCGCCATTTTGTTATTTAATGCAAAGCCTATCTAAGAACATGCAAATTTTTGAGACGTAGATAACGATACTTTGTCAAAATACATCCAGTCTCTTATAAGATCGAAGTTAATAAAGAAATTTACAAACGTACAAAATACGCGTGAAAAACATAACCCCTCCTAGCAATGGGAAACAAACAAAAAAAAAGATCTAAAATATAATTAACACATCCACTAAACTAAATAAGAAATATTACAGCATAAAATGTAGAAACTGTGAAAGCAAACAGGAACAAGGACTTCCCGTTCGAAGGGAGATAGTACCAACTTACTTGTTTACATCCATTTCCATACACAGGCGCGTACCATTAGATAATTATGTATTGCAGCTGATATTTTATCTGAACGAGGTTCCAGAACTGTCGATATTCGATCAATCTGTAAGTTATAAAATTACATATTGTCCTTACTGATTGAATCCTCACGGCTAAATGTAAACTATTGAGGCTGAATTCGTAATTTGAACTGTAGGATGCTTTTATAATGGAATTCCGTTCTTAGAGTCATATTTTAATTATTTTTTGAAAATGTTTTTGAAAATATTTGTTAATATTATCTAAGTATAAATTATTTTATTAAACTCTTAAAAAGAAAAGGCAAATTGTTAAACTTTTTCTTATTAGCAATCTTTAAAATAAAAATAAAAATAACAAGGTCAAGAACTTTTGTTGCCATACGGAAAATTGAATGCGTAGGTACGAGCGTATGAATCTTAATCCTTAAATTAAATTCGAATAAGAATCCAAAAAAAGCAAAACCTTTGGCTACCACATGTTTATCACAAAAAAAACTTTGCAATACAATAGAATTTTATTAAATTATTATCCTGTCTTTATAACGCCAGGATTCATTATCGTTTTGAGTTCAAGAACTTGTTTTTCTAATAAGTAAGATATACTGTAACTTGTGGCACTTAAATTATACACATCTTTCTTCCGATATAAATTTAATATACATAACTTAAACTACAGTAATGGGCTAAAGATATTTATTAGATACTAATAAATTTTCCAGTCGTGGCGCAGGGCCACAGAGTACTCACTCTAAACACGACTAGTTGTGGGTTCGATCCCCACTCGAGAAAATAAAATATGTATTTATTGAAATTTATACTTAAATTTTTCTTGTCGAGACAAAACGCGGCGTCCAGAATTCGGAAGCAAATGGGGAACGGACCCTCTGCCTACCCTGACGTGTGCGGGATACAGCGTGAAGCTGATTATTTTTTTATTATAGCTACAATTGAATTATAGCATACATTTGAATGAGATTATTTACTTTATATAAATGTAAAGGACTTGAGTAACAGATCGACGACCGTTTTATTTCTTTATAAATGGTATCACATGATTATAGGCAATAATCATAATTTTTGTCTTCACGCTGTATCCCTCATATAGTAGGCAGAGGGAAGCTTAGTGCTAAAAGTTAAGACACTCCGTTCCTCATGTTCCACCTAACTTTTGAGACATTGCGTGTTAAATGGTGGAAAACAACGCCACCGTTTGGGTCTTGTTACTAGAGCGAGCAAATATAATTCATTACCACGTGGGAATAGAACCTAGGAACGTCGCATTTATTTCATGATGTGCCACTGCGCCATGACAATTTTAATATATTATACTTTTATCGATTGATCATTACATCCTGCCATATCGTAGGTATATTTATTATAAGTGAACGTGATAAGAAAGAGAGGACCAGCTGTCAATATAAACCGTATTGAGTGTTTCAGGGTTAATAATAAAAACAATCAAAGACGGACATACAGATTTATTGCCTTATTTGTTGTTCTGATAAACAATATACCTACAATGTGGACAGCACGTTGGTATGGAAGAAAACATACATGATTTATATTCGAATACGTCAAGAATTATGCATGTGATAACATTAATTTGATAAAAATTATTACAAAATTATTGATATCTTAACTGTAATTGATTAGTGTGTGTTTGTAAACAATGATCGGAAGCTTAATGCAGATCAAAGTTATATATTTATAAACAATGATCCACATGAGCATAACAAGAGGGGGGGCCCGTACAAACGAAAAAATCCCTAGATGAATAATGATCTCTCAAATATAAGGGGAAAAGACAAAAAAATAGCTACATTAGTAGGTTCATATTAATGAAGATATTCTCTTTTATTTTACCTTAACGGTAGGTTAGGCAAAGGGAACCTAGCGTTAAGAAAAATAGCTATAGATAGGTAGATATTGAACGGATTTATTAAAACTCATATATGGGCGACGATTAGCCAAAACTAAGCTGGTAACCATAACGTTAATTATACAGATAATTCGAAACAGTGTCCAATTGCCCTTATCAGGAAGGGTGACTGCCCCAGCATAATCAGCATAGCAACCGGAATTATTAAGTAATATTACACTATCATTGTAATATTAGCACTTCTATGCCATTTATTATTTAGACGCTGTTGCCATATTGCGGACATTCAACTGTCACTATTAGGATAAAAGATAACGATGTTAAGGAATTGGTTTTCATAATATAATTATAATTTTTAACAAAAAAGACCAGAAATGGAAACAGGAGGAATTCTTCCATTTCAGCCGGAACCTATAACCAGTACTTAACCAAACTTTCATGAAACTACTCTTGAAGTATGAAACTTCTGAGGTAACAAACATAAAAAAAACAGTCGAATTGATTTTTAGACAGACTTTTACAGAAGGCGGTTAACAATATAAAAAAATATATACCTATAGATTTTATAATTTACTACTATACTGTAGATATATATGTTTATATGACCACATGGTAACAATTGGAATTCTTAGAGTAATTATGTATCTATTTGCGCCTATATATCGAAACTTCAGATAAAATATTATATTATATTATTATCAATAATAGTTACCAAGAAATTATTTAGCACAAAACAGAGTGCATCAATATTCTTATTCTTCAAGCCATTGAAAAAAATTAGACGATGTTTTACGAGGTTAGGTTCCTTTATTCAAAAAATATTAAAACGATAGAATGTTGTTTTAAAAACACTTTAAAACTTTAAAAATATAATTCTAACAGAGAAGCATCTAGCTAAAATAAACAAATATTTATAAATATCTTAACTTAAGACGTCTATAGCCGACTTTAGATATTTATATCTATATTAACTAGAAACGTCTAAGTCTCTCTAAGTCCTTCTATAGCTGGCTTTAGTAGGCGCGGTCAAGCTTCCCGGGTCCGTATTATTCCACGGCATTCATCAATACACTATTTATGTCACAATAATAACTTTATCTCGGGTCGCGCGCAAACAACAGCCCGAGTAGCTTGGGGACTCGATAAGCGTAATTTATACCCTTTCTTCTAACTGCCCCCCCAAGGGCTGCCTAGGTGATTCATTTGATGATATGGACGTCAACGTCAAGATGTATTGCAATAATATAAAATATGTTATATTCTAAGGAATATTCCTATATGGGCAGAAAATTTTCCAGAAATTTATATACTTTTATTGCAATTGTTATAGTATTATTTATGGAAAATATTTATTTGCTAAAAGACTTTTTACTTAATATGTTATCTGTTATCATATACTTACTTATATTTCTTTTTGCAGGTATGGTCTTGGGCTTTTAATGCACGTGAAAAAAAAACTAGCATTTATTGAAGTGGATCCATTTTAAAGACTGATAGTATTTTACGTTTTGTGATACGTTTAGCTTTTAAGATTTTAAATTATAACCATTGTTTTCAATTATGTAGCCATTTTTTTTTGTATTTTGTAAGGCAGGGCCTCAGGCAAGGCCTAAGGCAAGGCCTCCAAAAATGTTTATTTTTTATTGATATTATTAGGTTTATCATTTTAATGAATTGATTTTATTATATAAACATTATTATTATTGTAGTTTATTCTGAAATCATAAGAATATTTATAATGATCTCATGGAGAATAGCCATATCTTGCCATGTTAAATTGACATGTTTAGTAATAAATAAATAATAAAAAAATGTCATACTTAATAAAAATATTTTAATCGTTGATCTTTTTATATTAAGTTTAGTTTTTAAATATATATATTTTCGAGTATATGCAAACAAATAAATTATTTATTAAATAAATCTCATGTTATTTGTCAGTAACGTTTTATTATCTATCGTAACTTAGACTTAAGAATACAGATAATGCAATAAATGTTCTTCCCTTTATAATAAATTGTTTAATTTCTCTCTGGTCATTCCGCTGGAGAAATGTTTTGTGCGGCGGCAACGAGCGTGTCGTGGATGTCTTTGGCGTATGAAATTTGAAGACGGACAGTATTCAAGTATTGTGGATAACTGAGGGTTGTTTCCTGAAAAAAAAATATTAAATTTATAGCAAATTTTTTATTGACGTCATATGACTTCATTCAAAAATGACTAATCAAAATTTATCAATTGGAAGTAGTCTGTTTATTTTGTATGTAGAATCATACATGTAGAATCATTTGTTAATCTGAAAATTTGGATATGATGAAAAGAAAAGCGAATTTGAACAATCCCATAAAAATTGGAGGAAATTAAAATAATTTTTAATATTTTCATTTCTTCGCTCTGGTGTCAAGGCAAAATATGGAACGGAGTGCCTTAACAATAGGTTCCGCCTGCCTACCCTCCTTCCCTCTGCCTACGAATACAGTGTGAAGCTGTAAAAAAAAACTTAAAAAACAACACAGTACGCGTGATTTCAAATAAAATATCCTTGAACTCAATTATAAACCACAATAAGTACGACATTATTGTTTTCACACAATCAATTTCTCGTGTTACATAAACTTAAAACTACAGAAAATAATCGGTATTTCATCTTCACACTGTATCCCGCACAAATCAGGGTAGTTAGAAAAAGAAGCTGAAGTGTTAAAACACTCCGTTCCAGTTTGAATGAAAATGAAATATTAATAAAAACTAATTTATTCTACCGAGTGGGAATCGTACCCACAACCGTCGTCTTACAGCACTCCTGTACCCGCCCGCCACAACTGCCTCGTCAACCTGTATTTCTTTGAATTATTATTATACTAAATTGCAAGGAACATTTACTTCACTAGATAATGTGGCAAAGTTGCGGAAATATGTATCTACATATCCTACGAATATGTATGAAGAAGTTTAAAACGTCAGCATCGTTAGTATTGCAATAGGGCATGGATCAAGATTCCCGATAGGCGTCATGCTATATCGATCATATGATCGATGAATTATCTAAGGTTAAAAATTATTATTAAAATAATTATAGTGGCCTATGATCTGTTGAATATGAGAATATTCAATAAGGGAGATTAGCCGACTTCTTTTTTAAAAAGGAGGTTTTATATTCGACAACATATGTTTTTTTACATATTAGTTTCTTATTAAATTTAGCTTCACGCTGTATCCCGCACACAGCAGGGTAGGCAGAGGGAACTTAGTGTTAAGACACTCCGTTCCCCACTTTCTTCCGAATTCTGGCGGCATTGCTTGTTGAGTGGCATAATTCAACGCCGCGCTTTTCCCCGGCACGAGAACGAAGAAAATGGAAATATAAACGTAAATAAATATTTCTCTTCCTCGAGTGGGAATCGAACCCACAACTGTCGCTTTACAGTCACACCCTTGTGCCGCTGCGCCACGACGGCCTCAGTAGTTTCTTATGCAAGAGATTTTTTTTATTAATTTCACACCGTATCCCACATATAGCTTACCTTAAACAACCTAGTGTTACCACATTCCGTTCCCCACTTTCCGCCGTCATTGGGTGTTGAGTGGCGGAACTCAATGCCGGGCTTTAGCCTTGGCGGTGTCAGAGCGAAGAAATGAAAATATTAATAAATAATAATATATTCACTCGAGTGGGGCACGAACCCACAACCATCGCGTTACAGTCACATCCTAGTTCCCTGCGCCAAGACGACTTTATATCTCTATCGGAATATAAAGTACAGAGATTGTTACTAAGGGCTTCTCTCGTGCGATAACAAGAAATTAAATACAATAATACAACCCTGCAAATAAGTGATTACTGCAAAGTATCATTTTACGTAAACAGATTTAAATGCCTTGGATTTAGAGATAACGTTATTATTCTGTTTTATAAACACAAGACGGACATCGAGGTTAGGTTTTTTATAGAAAACTAGTGACTGTCACCAGGTCTGTTTAGTTCCATGTTTGAATAGAGTTTTTATATACTGGACCACTCTTAAAAACATGCATTTTTCTGTTGTGTAATATTATTTTTCTTTTTTTACCGTACAACCTCTTTCGTGAGTCCTCCATTCAACGTGACACTGGCGAAGTGATTTTGTGCTCAACTGGCACGCTCAGAACGCCATATTAGAAAGAACAGAACAGAACAGAGTTTTTATAAAGTTCCGTAAAGCATCATCATCATCATAACATACCTGACTATTTGTCCCGGAATCCAGTCTGGATGGTATAACTGTGAGAGGCAGGTAGTGGGACGCGGACTGTGCTTGCTGAATACACGTTATTGCTGTTCTCTAGAAGAATTAAATAGGTGATTAAATAAATAAGAGAGCAAAGCAGAAAATGGAATATGGAATATGTTTTTTCAGCTTCATGCTGTATTCGCCTATAGCAGGGTAGGCAGAGGGAATAGGGAACCTAATGTTAAGCAACTCGTTCCTCACGTTCCCCCGGATGAGGCATTGCGTATTGAGTGGAGGAAGTCAACGCCGCGCTTTGCCTTTTTACCAGAGCGAAAATAAAAATTCATTCCCCCGAGTGGGAATCGAAGCTCCAACCGTCGCGATTACAATAATTCTTGTGCCACTGCGCCACGACAAAGCAAGATGAAAGTAGTGTCAACGTCAAGACATTCTTTTATACATTTTCCGCTAAACTCAAAACATTACAGATTACTATATTACGGAATAATAAAATAAAATAAAAAGTAATATAACAGTCTGTTACACCACAAAGGCGTCTGATATAATTTACATTCCATTAATCTTAAAACATTTTTTATCCATTTCAGATGCACGAAAGGTTAAATAGAGCAAAAAAAAAAACAAAAAATCAAAGCCGCGCTTTGGTCTAATCAGAGTAACAAACAAACAAAAAGATATTTCACTGCTAAATTTAAAAACTTTCTAAATTATAATGTTATTTTTTATATAGAAAAGAGAAGGTTAACGGACCTATGAGTCAACCCTTTATCAGAGGGTTACAGGTGCGTTGCCAGCCTTTAAGGAGATAGACGTCCTATCGACCTGGAAACAGTGCCGTAGTTCAGCTATTCCTCAGTTGCGTGGCGAGTGGAAGGAAGTTCCTACGAAACCTCAAAGTAGTGTGCCATATGTATATCCAGATGTTGTGGATGATATTTGAGTTTCTGACATACTATGCGGTTGGAAAATTCGACGGCAGGTACCTGGTCAAATAGTTCCACCTCCCATAATAAGCACGGTAGAGACGACGCAGTTAGTAGAGGAGACGTTTCTAGTGTTCTACGCAAAGCCAAAGTGTCAAGCCTTTCATAGGTTATTGGGTCCCCAAGGATTAGAATAACTCTACGTTGTATGCGATAAAATGGTTCGACTATATGTACTTAGACACTTCTTAACCGCGTCGCGATGGCGTCAAATGTAGCTATATAAATAAATGAAGAACCGATTAATCATTTTTATGTAAATATAGCAAAGTAGAATCATAATATAATTTGCTATAAGGAATTTCCTGCTTTGATAAAAGTTCCTTTTGTCTCTAAAATTATGATTACTTTAATTAGTTTTATATACGCAAATGAGTATTGTAAATAAATGCTTATCTGTTTGCATAGTAAATAAATTAGAAAAAATATACAACCATGATTCACTACAATGATTTCTTTTGAACTTTAAGCTTCACCAGCTAAACTTGCACCTATCCTATACAGGAGGGGTAACCCAAAAGTGATAGTATTCAACATTGAACATAATGAATGCAGTAAAATAATATTTCATTTTTTACACAGCCTTCTAGCAAGCCTAAAAAAAAATATTGATAAAAAAAAAAATAATAAAAAAAAATATTACTATTGGATCCTACAACAAAGCCTTCAGAATATTGTTGAGTCTCCCACGGTTCTGCAGCGCCTTAGGAACAAGATTCCACGCGATAATGCGTAAAAAAGCATCGTGCCTGCTCCTCATTCCTCATTACAAATTATTTTTATTTCTTTGCTCTGGTAAAATCAGCGCAGTGTTAAGTTCCGCCACTCAATACGCAATGTCTCGAAAATTGGGCGGTACATGGGAACGGGAACGGAACGACGTAATACTAGGTTCCCTCTGCTGTCCCTGCCTTTCATATGTGGGAAAAAGCCTGAAGCTAAATTAAGCATAATAATTATAAACCTAGCACTGCCATTAATTCATTGTTATTGTGATAGATATTAATAATAAGGTATATAGCTACTTCTCATTTGTAGTGCAGGGGCACAAAGTATGACTGTAAATGTGAATGGTAGTGGTTTCATTCCCCACTGGAGGAAATGAAATATTTGTTTAAATTTATATTTTCATTTCTTCGCTCTGGTGTCAAGGGAAAGAACAGCATTAAGTGCAGCAGCAGTTTGAGTCAACAAGCAATGCCTCTAGAATTTGTTGCAAAGTGATGAATGGAGAGTTTTAACACTAGGTTCCCTCTGCCTACCATGCTGTGTGTGAAATACAGCTTGAAGCTGCTTCATTTATTTGTATAGGTACATTATACAAGTAATAAGCAATACTGTTTGGTTGCCAGGTCAATAAGTTAATTGTTGGTCTAATATATTTACATATATTTTATATGTTTACTTTGGATATTACAAAGTTGCCAATAGATAGTTTAATATTTTGTTTGTTAGAATTTTCCTAATAATAACTAACTGTTTATTAAAATATATGTTATGTCTCCTACTATCTCAGTCACCTGATTTCATATCTGTGGGTCATTTTAATGGCACTTCTGATTATATAACAGTAAAGTTAAACTTTGAACTTGAACATAAATAACTTAAGTAAATATTCAGGACTTACATTTCATAATCCCAATTGATAATGATTGAAATTCTAAGAATGGAAAACATAGTGTTTTAGCACTGGGTAATCTGTTATTTAAAGTAGCAGACGAAAGAAAAAAATATACAGTTCTAGCTAAAAATATTAAAATAGTTGAGAAAGTGTACCAGATGTAGTTCCATTTGATCACAGAGTGAGAAAAATTCTTCTAAATTCTTATCAAATCGAGGTACAGGATTGTCCATTCCTTTTCTGTAAATGAATAAACAATATTATAATATTACAAGTGTGGGATAAGGCAACAACTGTGGGGTTTTATCATATTTAGAATATTATATAGATACATATTTAAAATATTTTATTCTTTTCTGGTTATTTAAATTATTTTCATTTTCTCAATCTGGTAACAAAACAATCTGCAGCTTTGATTTCTGCCACTCAACATGCAACATTGAATTGAATCTGAATGAAAATTAGGTAGTAAGTGCGGAAAGCAGTGTATTCAAATGTGGTTTTCTCTGCCATTCCTGCTGTATGCAGGAAAATAAAAAGCTAAATAAATACAAATAGGTGAATATAGCATAAACCTAAAAATATTAAGATCACAGTAAATTATAAATTCAAAATATAAAAATATTACTTACTGTGTATTTGAATCAACATTATAGTTTTGATGTAGAATTTGTGCTGCAGATTTTAAAGTCATCTGAAAATGTAAACAATTTATAATTTTTGTTGAGTGTTACTTTATAAAAATAATTTAAAGATCACTCAAAATAACTATTAAAACTACAACCATGGCTACAGTACCAATTTATAGTATATCATAATAGTTAAATAATTAACAGTTATTAGGAAAAAATATTTTGAAAACTAAAAATAATAAGCGATTTTCTATCTTTATGTGATTTGTATATAAAATTAACATATTTTAAAAAACCTTAAATTGTACATACAGGTAGAGATTCGCGTAAGGAACCCATTAATGTCTTCACTTTAGATATATTATCCATTTTATCTTGTTGTGGCTGTTGAGGCATTGCTGGTTGCATTTGTTGAGGTGAAGGAACTGGCATAACGTTAACTGGGACAGACATTTGCATAGCTACATTTGGGTTTGCACCCACGGGGTTCATAGGAACATGCATATTCATTTGATTCATTATTATTTTTTATATAATATGAAATATTATGAAAATTATATCAATGTTTATGTTTGAGTTTCGAAAACAAGCACAGATGACACTTCTAATTAGAGATAGAGACACGAAAAAAGCATCTATACTCTGTGGTATCGAGTAGATTGCGATTATATATTTCGATACCGATACTTTTAACGTGCTAGCGTATGCCTATGCGCATTACGCTCTAAGAAAAGTACTCGATACTTTACAAAATCGATACTTTTGTGTCAATACTTTTAAGAGTAAGTGGTTTAAAATTTTTTTTGTAAATCGTTTATTTAATTTTTTTCACAAAACCTTTTTTTGACTATTTTTATTTATTCTACTGAAACTACTCATATAATATCAACGTCAGTAATGTAATGAAGTTACTTACTCACTGATATTGACGTGCTAACGTATTATATACGGTTATTAGGCTATAACAAAAGTACTCGATACTTCAAAATATCGATACTTTTGTGTTGATACTTTTAAGATTTCGATACTTTTTTTCGGTAGGTACGTTTCGCTTTTTACAGATTATTCCACGTACTGTGAATTTTTTTTATTTATTAGTTTAATTAGTTACTAATAATTTCATAAAAATACAAATAAGTATATTAACAATATCGTTTAATGTGTCATAGCGACGTGTTTCTATTAAAAAAAACATTTTATATTAATATCTATCACCATCGGGAGCTTAATTTAAACTCGAAAAACCGAAGAAGCCCGAGTCAACAACATGGTCAACAGACAGACCAATGGACGGACAACAAAGTGATCTTAGGATTTCTTTTTGCCTTAAAAGGTACGGAACCCTAAAAATAAAAATAGTATCCTCCCTCCGCCTCTGTCAATGCCTTTTTAAGTCTTCTTTGCCTAAACCACCCAACGGATTTGGATATGGTTTTTTTTTTTTTTTCTTTCTTTTTTTTTCGGCGGGTAGACGCAAAAGTTGATAGACGCGTTTTTTAATAGCTCTGTGATTTTTTTCCTAATAAATTTTTAAATACAGGGTGGAAGAGGCAGCGCTTCTTTTATTCAAACTGCATATAGGGTAATATATTTCAAACCCACACCTAAGAAATTAATCAAGGTACCTCAACAGTTTGGACGTAGGAATTTTTTTTCATTTCACGATTTTAATCCATACCTGTATTTCGTGTGACGCACACATACGTGTGCGACGTTTCCGATTTGACAGGTAAGTGTGTGCGTGCCTATGTTATACTTTACAAATGGCGTTTTATTTTAAAACGATAATTTTATTATTTATTTTGTTTGAAAAAATAACTTTTTCATTTTTGGGAATTATTTTTTTTCCGAATTATATTAGGCTTTTATAGAGTAGTTAAAACTGTGGTTTCATTTAAAGTGGTGCTGTCAATTCCACCCTGTATAGTACATATATGTGGTAAAAGTGTAAATACCTGTGTTTAAGTCAATAATAACTAAACTCACTCACTATTTTCTACACAATTTCAACAATGTCTACACCTGTGGAGCAACTTATGCAAAGTATGGAAGAACTCTCCTCTATGTTCTCATCCAGAATGGGCGAGTTCGAAAAAAACCTAGTCCAGTCCGGTTCTGCTGCTTCCACTCCCACAGTAAAGACTTTAGCTGCTGAATTTAACACATTCAAGTCCTTTGTGTGGAAAACCCTTGGCTTGTTAAAGTCTCAGATTGAACTTGTGGCAGGTGGTCTGGACCGCCTAGAAACACAGTCCAGAAGAAAAGTTCTTCTATTTCATGGCTTAGAAGAGGACAGCAATGAAGATGTTCTGCAGAAGATGCTTCATGTATTAACCAACCACTTGAAGATGTCCGACATTAATTCCACTGCAATCGAGGCTTGCCACAGGCTAGGTGTTAAAAAAGACTCCGCTCGGCCTGTACTTCTCAGATTCACTAGTTGCCAGGTTCGTTCCAGAATATGGAGTGTGAAAACTAAGTTAAAAGGCACTAAAATAACCATGACGGAGTTCCTGACAAAATCTCGCCAAGATGTCTTTACTGCAGCCCGTAAGCATTTTGGTATTAAGAAATGCTGGTCATCGGAAGGCATGATTGTTGTTTTGATGCCAAATAAATCAAAAATCAAGATTTCCACTCAACGCGAACTGAAACAATTGATAGAACAAAGTTCTGTCGCGTACGAACGAACGAAACTCACGGCCCGCAACTAATGTTTTCGGATCGGACGGATCTTTTTTTGTATCACTTCAATATTTTTTTTATTAATAAATTCCATTGTAGGGTAGACTCAGATAATTATTCTCGTTTAGGCAAGTTTAAAAACATATTTTTAACTTTAACTGAACTTAAGTTTAACTGTGCCGTTTCATGTTAAGCCTTTTCTCTTGTCTTTTTTTTATATAACTATTAATTCTTTTTTTAAAAATTTAAGTGTTGTGTAAAATTTGTATTTAAGTTGACTTGTACGGGTAAATTGGTTTTGTAAATTTTATATAGTATAGTTATATATTTATTTAATTTGCCTTTATATATTTATTTTATTATATTATAAATATACATAGTTTAATATATTTATTTATTTTTATGTTTATATTATGTTAAATGAAAATGAATACTTTTCTAGTTCTTCTAGCATTTATGATAGTGCAGATAGTGATGACACTTTTGATTCAGAACCACTCTATGACAAGCTGTCAAAAATTTTTAACAATAATTGTTCTTCAAACCTCTCCCTGGTGCATATCAACGCGCAGAGTGTTCCAGCTCACTATTCTGACCTTCTCGCATCCTTTAGCTCCGGCGTAGTTGACGGTATACTTGTATCTGAAACCTGGTTAAAACCATCGCTTTCCTCTGCTTGCTATTCTCTTCCAGGCTATCAGCTATTTCGCAATGACCGGACTGGTCGGGGTGGCGGTGGCGTTGGTATTTATCTCCGCGATCACATCCCCGCTAGTATAGTCTTTTGCTCTTCCTCTCAACCCGATGGATCTCTTGAATACCTTTTTCTAGAGTTGACCTTGCGTCATACTAAAACACTGGTCGGAGTTCTGTACTCCCCCAATGATCAGGTCGATTATTTTGGTACTCTGGAAGGTGTTCTCGAGAACCTTCGACCTCTGTACGATCACATAATTTGCATGGGTGATTTAAACACGTGCCTTTTAAAAAATGATCGTAGAACTCATCTACTAAAGGCGTTAAACGAGTCCTATAATTTACATCTTTTACCTATGTCTTCCCCCACTCATTACTTTCCTAATTGTAGACCTTCTCTTCTTGATCTTATTTTTGTCTCTAATCCTATACTTGTTTCTTTTCACGGTCAAATGACCGCTCCGTTCTCCTTTCACGATCTTATTTTTCTATCTTATAAATTACGTCCTCCTAAGGTTAGAGGCAAAATCCTTTTTCAGCGCAATTTTAGGCATATGGACCTTGAGCGCCTAAGGGAGGATGTGAGGAACATCGACTGGTCTTCCATTATGTCATCAAATAATATTGACACTATGGTACAATCTTTTACTGCTGAACTGATTAACATTTATAACACCCATGCTCCTGTGAGACCAGTTCGTTTGAAGCACGCGCCTGCCCCCTGGTTAACACAAGCCATTAAGAATACAATGGCTAAACGAGATAGAGCCAAGTTAAAAAACAAAAAATCTCCTTCGCCAGATAATCTCACCGCCTACAAAAAACTGCGAAACATCTGCAACAGAATGTGTAGGGATGCCAAACGTCGCTATTTCCATGATACTATTCAGAATCTTAGTCAAGCACAAGTTTGGAGATTCTTGGAGTCGTTTGGTGTAGGCAAAACCACTGAAACTCGTCAAGTCTCAGTGGACCTTCACACTCTCAATTCCTTTTTTACAACCCCACCAATTAATATAAGTCCCTTAATAAAGTCGCAAACATTATCACTGTTGTCACGGCTCGTCCTACCAGACTCCATTCCTTTTACTTTTAAAGCTGTGTCGGAGGACGATGTCAAGAAGTGTGTCCACTCCATTTCCACCAAAGCCTTTGGAACTGACAATCTCAGCCTTGAGATGATTCTTCCGGTGTTGGAAAGCATTGCACCAGTGGTCACCCACATTATTAACTTTTCACTGTCAAGTAATGTCTTTCCTTCACTGTGGAAGAGTGCCTATGTCATTCCATTACCCAAAATATCCAATCCATCCAATGTTGCTGATTACCGCCCCATTTCCATCCTCCCTATTCTATCTAAAGTCCTTGAATCTTTAGCCAATAACCAATTTTACTCCTTTCTATCCGCCAATAATCTACTGTGTCCTTTCCAGCACACATTCCTCTTCATTTCCTCTTCACAGCACAGTTGGTGCACTGTTGAATATAACGGAGGACATTCGGTGTGCTATGGACAACACCAAGCTCACTGTTTTGGTGTTGTTAGATTTCAGCAGTGCTTTCAACTCTGTGGACTTCGACATACTTCTTGGCACACTTCGAGCAGTCAATATTTCATCTACAGCTGAAAGCTGGTTTCGTTCTTACCTCTTCGGCCGCCGGCAATGTGTTAAAGCTAACGATATCACATCAACATGGCTTGATCTCACTGCTGGCGTACCCCAAGGCGGCGTTCTTTCTCCTCTTCTCTTCTCTGTCTTTATTAACAATATTTCCAGAGTCATTACTTCTCCTTTCCATCTGTATGCAGATGACTTGCAACTTTACCGTCATAGTAACTTAGATGGATTGCCTGAAGCTATCGCCAGTTTAAATAGTGACCTTGATGCGATTCGAACTTGGGCCGAATCTTTTGGCCTACTTATTAATCCAAAGAAATCTCAAAGTATTATCATAGGCAGTAATAGACTGAGACATAAAATTAATTGGGATTCTGTGCCAGCAATACGTTACTCAGGAGTGCCGGTTCCCTATTGTAGCGAGGTTAGGAATTTAGGACTTATTATTGATTGCAACATGTCTTGGGCACCGCATATCAATGCAATCAGCAGGCGCATGCATTTCTCTTTCCATTCCCTTAGGCGTCTCCAATACTTCCTTCCTCACAAAACCAAAGTTATGCTAGCGCAATGTCTTCTCCTTCCAATACTCGACTACGCTGACGTCTGCTATTTGGACGCGACTGAGGAGCTACTTAACAAATTAGAACGTCTTCAAAATCTCGCCATACGCTTCATTTATGGCTTACGCAAGTATGATCATGTTTCTCAATTTCGTGCTAAGCTTAAGTGGCTCCCAATCCGTCTTCGCCGTGATATGCACATCCTTACCTTTCTTTTTAAACTCCTTAACTACAAAAATTTTCCCACATACCTTCGCTCCCGCTTCAATGTTCTTCCTCCTCCTTCACGCTCTAGGCGGTCGTGTGTCGTTCCAGCGCTTGACATACCTATGAGCAACACCAAATTCTTGCAAAAGTCCTTCTCCGTTTATGCTGCATCCCTTTGGAACCAACTCCCTAACCCTATCCAGAGAAGTCCTTCCATAAAATCCTTTAAATCTCAATTAAAAAAGCATTTACTTGCTACTGAGAACAATTAATTTACATTCCGACAATGTTTCAAAATATTCCAACTGTATTTCATTTTTCTTTTCTTTTAACTCATTTAAATATATATATTTATATCATATATAAGTATTATTTAGTATAAGTATTTTCTTTTTGTTTTATAATATATGTGTAGTGTATTTATATATGTAGTGTATTTATGTAGTTTATGAATGTATAATTGTATATATGTATGTATCTATTTTGCCAGTGTCATGTTTCATCTGTTAGTATAAGTATTTTGTTTATTTTTTTTTCTTTTACTGTTAATTGCATTGTGCTCTCCCCGCTGTTTTGATAGATATCCACTTCCACTGGTTGGCTGGAAGAGATTTCTTTTAGAAATAAGTCCACCCTTGTCAACTATTTTTTCATTTTATATTACTGTATGTTTGTTTTATGCAATAAAGAATATATATATATGGTTTTCACAATTAGGTAGAATATTCTCAAGAAAAGTTTATATATAATTCATTAATGATAGTTTTTTTTTACAAAACAATTGAATATCTTTATGGGAGCTCGAAAATGCAACCCTAGTTTTAATAATTTTCACATTAGTAATCTTACAAGCTTTGCGAACATATATTGTATATTAACAAGAACGTAATTCAGGGTATTAAATAAAAAATCAGTAGTTAAAGCGGACGAAGCCGCGAGCGGGTCGCTAGTTTATTTATAAGACGAAAAATTACACAATACAATTGGATATTACTATTACATTACAAATAAAAAAGGCTCAGCTCAAATTATAAATATTAAATATTTGCATAATTGACATTTTTTATGATAAATTTGTTTTATAATTTTTTTAAATGTCAATTTATTTGTCAAGAATGGAATACTGGAATAGTTTTTAGCTTAGTAATTTTAGCTCAAGTGCCCCATAGGAATGTGAATGTGAATTTTGGTAAAATTAATTACAAGCATATAAGACATTTCAACATACAGAACATAATGGTTATGACGATTGTCTATTTTGGAAAAAATATTAACATAGGTATTAGCAAATAATTAAGTTTTTTACGATATTAAATGAATATAAAAACATATCATATTAGTATCAAATACAAAAACTGATGCTGATATAACTGCTTAGTTTAGAGATACAAGATAAAAGTAAAAATCACTATTAAAAACTAATTTAACATATTGTAGCTGCATTGTAAAAAATTATATAATGAAAATAAATACACGTTCGTCTTCAATATGGGTTCAAAATATATGTGAGAATATACACAGGTCACATATGTTGTTATTATTTTGTTTTATTTGTACTAATATATTAACACATATTTACTTGTTGGTATTAGTATTATAATTTTGTTGAACCCAATAATGTTTTTTCACTCCATCTAATGATAGTCTTTCTGTACTTTTTTGTTTTAAAAGCTGAAATTTAAATAAAAACGAAATTAGATTATTTAATTTTCTTGAACTTTATCTTGTTACCAGAGCAAGAAAGTCAGAATAATTCATTCCACTGAGTAACTACTGTAACTGAAACCAAATACATAACTACTGCATTTACAGTCACATGCTGTGCATTGCAGCAGCCAGTTTTCTGTATTAAATAATAAAGATGGTGTATGGAAAAATATTTTTGTATAATTATTGTTTTCTTAATAATTTTCAATTTCCCAATTTAATAAGAGAGT
>JAEBDU010012592.1:0-23256 GCA_016802625.1 Heliconius numata | reverse complement strand
TCGGCTACAAGTGGTTCGTTTATCCGCAGTACGCGTTAGAAATAATGGTTTTATTTTACTTTTTTTTCCTATTTTTTTTAGGCATTTTTCTCTGATTTTTTTTGTGTATTGCGTATATGTTCAACTGTGTCACTCACAGGAGGGTAGGCAGACGGAACCTAGTGCTAAGACATATTGTTCCACATTGTTCACCGAATTCTGGAGGCAATGCGTGTTGAGTGGCGGAACCGATAATATAAATATAGATAAATATTTCCTTCCCTCCAGTGGGGGATCGAACCTACTACTAGTAGCGTTTACAGTCACACAATTGTGTTTCTGAGCTATATAGCACGACTGGTCTCTGTCTCTGACAATTAAAAATAATAAATATATTATAATCATTTCTCTGAAACTAAAGCGTGATGTTGAGTTGAGTACAGTATAGAAAAAAACATCCTAAAATATAGAATCAATTTTCTTTGAAAACATTTAAATAAATATTCGTATAATTCAAAAGGTCGCTAGTATAATATTAATAATTCTTTAATACGCTTTTAAGCTCCATTCCCTGAAAAGTTATTTTATTTATAAAAAAATATATAAATTTTAATTTTTAATGATGTCTCGTATTATATTACAGTGAAAAATTTATTAAATGTTAAGTATTTTTGAAATATATATGATCCAAGCTTTATTTTTCACAGTTATATTGTCATTATTCTTTTTGAAGGCTGTTATGGCGCATACTTCATACCAAAGTAGGCTTAGATAACCAAGTGTCAAATCACTCCATTCGAGACATTGCGTGGTGAAGTTCAACACCGCGTTTCGTCTTGATTAAAATAATTAATTCCACGAGTGGAAATCGAACCCACAAGCCGTGTTTACAGTCAGAAAATGTACCGCTCTGCTTCGAGGGCGTCGTAAAAAGTTATAATATACAAATTTAACGATAAGTACATAATGTATTCTTTGAAAAGTTTGTTTTTAAGATCATCGGCATCTTGATTTGGCCAACTTGAGAACCTATAGTGTTGAGACACTCCGTTTCCATTAACATATTTTCTTTCCCCACAATCCGCGGAACTCTGGAGGTAATGCGTTTTGAATGGCGGAACTAAACGCCGCGCTTTGCCTCGTACCAGAGCGGCGAAATGTAAATATTAATATTTTAATTACCTGCCTCACGACGGCCACACATAAAATATATGATAATAGATACAAAGGTGATTTCTAAATGAAACGTTATTTAGGCGCGGCCGTTTTAGCCTGTGAAGGTCGTAGGTGTAAAAGCGTATAATTTGATTAGCAATACACGCGACAGACAAGCAATTAATGTTAATATACATATATTTTCTGATATTGGTGCCAAAAAATATTTTGTTTCGTAATAAGAGAGAAGTGACTAAAGTAGTTTAATTATATAAGGGCAAGAGGACCTCCCAGAGGGCGCGTATGTAGAAGTTGATGATAGTAGAGTTTGGCTCTCCGTTCTATATGAGTATCTCGCTAGGGATGAAGCTGAAAAAAATAACATCCTAACAAAAAGTAATTTCAAATTATATTTATAGATTTTTTTGAGCTTCGCGCTTTATCCCGCTCATTGCAGGGTAGACTGGGAATTTAGTGTTAAGACACTCCATCCCCATTAAGACAATTCCCTTTTCCAATTTCCCCCGAATTCTCGAGAAAAAAAACAATATATTAATATCTGTCATATAATAATTATGTATGATGGTTTTATTGTATTTAATATATCTTTCTATTGTTCTCTATCCCTCTATGATATGTGCGGTAATAATTTTCTATAACATTTCTTAACTGAACACTGTATTATGCAAATAGCAGGGTAGGCAGAGGGAACCTTATGTTAATACTCCCTAAAAGCACTCGCTCTTCTAAATTTCATCTCTCATAATAAAGAGTCCGTTGACATCACGAATTGTCCAAAATGTGACATTTGAACTGAACGTAAATAATAATTTTAACGGCAAACACCCCACATAAAACGACTCTCGGCCATCTTATCGCGGACCGTAAAAAGTTGATCAACAATATTGCTGAATCATTTTCATTTTAACAGTCGTTTCTGCGTCCTCTTGTTATATATATATTTGTGATGGGATTTTTTTTAAATTTCACGTTATATTCCACATGTAGCCTTCGAATTTAGTGTTAAAATACTCTGTTCCCATTAAAACACTTTCATTCTCCACTTTCCGCCTAATTCTAAAGGCATTGCGCGTTGAGTGGTAAAGCTTGGTCTCGTTACTAGAGGAAATGAAAATATTTAACGCGAATGGGAATCAAACTCACAACCTGTAGCAACTTCTTTATTTTATTAACCGACTTCTGTAAGAAAAGGAGGTTATCAATTCGCCTGTATTTTTTTTTAATTTTTTTTTTATGTTTGTTACCTCATAACTTTTAACTGGGTGAACCGATTTTGATAATTTTAATCAAGCTAATGATACAACACCTTTACTACAATATCTAATTACTAAGCCTGTTTGTTTTACTTGGCACCGACTTCAAAATTATAAAATTTTTGTAAAATTATTTTTCACTTTTTAGTTCCTTGTTAGAAGTCGGTTTTTCTTTTTGTCAAAAATTAATTTATTTATTTCATATTTTTGGTAAAATTAATCATTTTTTTTTAATCTAAATTATCTGCCATAGCAACAAGAACACACTGAAAATGAACTAAGATTCTGAACAAGTATCAATAAAGCGTGCAAGTGTTTTATGCCCGATAGTTTTCTCTTTAGCGGCCGTAAACTAGTTTATGAGCCACTAAAGTCGACTCAAGTGCGTGTAATAACATTCATGTCGATGGCACACGTCCGGTTAGATTTGGAAGGGAGTATATTAGTTCGTCTGTACTTGTGTGTTGTAAAATTGAAACGTTTGTTTGGTTCAACGCGCTAATCTCAAGAACTGCTCGTTTGAAAGTTTTTATATTGGATAGTCCTTTTGTATGGACGTTAATTGGTTTAGTGTTACTTGGGACACTAAGAATTTGCCATATACAACCTGTAGTAAATTTAATTTGACCGCAGGGGTGAAGCTGCATGTACAAATCAATTTTTTAGCTGTATCCCGCATATGCTGCAGGGTAGGCAAAGGGAACACAGTGTTAAGATTCTCCGTCAGAGTGGTAGAACTCAACGCCGCGCTTTTGCTTTGAAAATGAGCGATAGAATTTTTATTTCTTCGATAGAACCTACAACACGAAATGAATCGAACTTACAGTCACAAGCTTGAGTCCCTTCGCTATCACTGACATTATTATAAAGTTTTATCAAAAGTTTTGAAAGCTTTTAAAAAATTGTTTTAAAGAAAATTTAGATTTTTTTTCTCAGCTAAGTTCATAATAATTTCTGTTACAAAGTTACCTCTGTCATTCAACAATTTAAAAAGTATTATTATTGTAAGAAAATATGTTTTTAGCAACCACCGATGTTATAATTTATAGTATACTATGAAATGAATAAAAGGCTTTCTTATCATGGTGCAGGAGCGAGCGCAAGCGTGTGAGTGAATGCATAATGCGAAAGGTTGTGGGTTCGATTCCCACTTCAAAGAGCTACGTTGAGTTCCGCCACTCAACAAGCAATGCCTCCGAAAGTGGGGAATGGAGTGGGGAGAATCGGAATGTGGGGAGCGGAATGTCTTAACATTAGCCTCCATCTGCCTACCCTGCAGTGTGCGGGATACAGCGTGAAGCTGATTTAAATTATATCTAGTGCCTTAGCCTCTTGTGATATAGAATTTTATTATAAACATAGTCTAAAAGGAATCCATCGGCATCTATAGAGCGCCATTACGGGGGCACAATGGATCGTATCGCAATTCACAGCACTATAGTGCCCCTAAGTGAGAGTTTATTCAGTTATCTGAAACTCGTTTTAACTTGGGAACTAAATTGCACTATAGTTTTTAAATGTAATGGATATTTTATAAGAATGGTAGGTTAGTTGGAGAGAGTCTGAATAGAAAATATAGTATTTTTTTAATATAATTAATGAATGAAAATGTAAATGTTTAATAATAATAATACTTTTTTATATATGGGCAACCTAGTGCCAAGACACTGCGTCCCCTAACTTCCACCCAATTTTCGATTGAGTAGCTGAATGGGGAATGTCACGCTTTATCTTCTTACAATGCCGATGAAATGGAAATTATTAATTCCTCCGATTTCACAGTTCCACCCCCAAATGGTGAAACGGGACCCAGTTACTGAAACTTCTCTGTACGTGCGTTCGTATATCATCAGGCTGTATCTCATGAACCGTTGTAGTTAGATAGTGTGTATTTTTTTTGTCGTTTTTATAGATAATAACACGAAATGCATCGTGACTACGACTCGCACTTGGCCGGTTTTGTTCACTATTATGTAATCAGTATTTCCGGGTATTTCCTGAAAATGGAAATGTCCTGGAAATTTTGTTTGCATATATATTTAATCCAATTACTATGATATTAAAGGTCTAAGCATTTATTTAGTTATTTAATGTAATTATGAAGACAGAAGTAGGTTCGTACTACGGTCCCTAGACTGCGTCCATTATCAGCTTAAAAGTAAACGTGAATAATATATAATTAAGAGCTAGTCCTGAGGGAATTTTATAAGAACCCTAAGCTCGGCTGCCCAGTATTTAAGCTTAGAATCAGTAAATGGTTTCTTATTTATTTTTTTGTAGAAATAATTAATTTCGAGGCCGGGGTACAAGCGAGCGGTATGGTGGGTTTGATTCCTTCTCAATAAAATTAAATAATTAATATCTTTTATGTCCTAGCCCTGTGAACGGGTTGAAGTGCAGCGTTTAATTCCGCCACTCAACACGCAATACCTCCAGAGTTTTTGGGAACTGAAGTATCTCAATCCTCAATAAGACCCCCACAGATTGCCTTAACACTAGGTTCCTAGGTTTTGTAATCGCACCCATAATCGTTCCGTTGACAGAAGCACTCACCACGGCGGCCATAACGTAATTTGAGCTTATCTTAGACTAAAATTTTAAATCAAAACATTATTTCACTACGATTTATTTCTACACCAAAATGAAATAATGTCAGAAACAAATGAAGAATAGGATCTATAAAGAACTTCAGTCGTAGACGGTGAAATACATAGCACGATTAATGCGATTTACGATATTCCTGTGACCGCGTTGTAAAGTAAGGCAGTACTGTGTTTAAAAATGTAACAGCAAATTTAGATGACAAATAGGGTAGTGTATAGTAGTAACTCGCGATTTCGCTCCATTTTCTAAAGGAATTTTACTCTTAAAGTTCTCTTACAGTCCTTTAGAAACCTAAGTTAGCAAGAGAAGAATTTTAAATACACAGCTTTCACGTTCTATCCCGCAGATAGCGGGATTGGCAGAGGGAAACAAGTGTTAAGAGATTCAGTTCCCCACATTTACGGCTAATTCAAGACATTATGTATTGAGTGGCGGAACTCAACGCCGCGCTATGTCTTATCACCAGAGGCAGTATATAAAAATACAAATTCTTCGAGCGAGAATCGAACCTAGCATCGTCGCGTCTACAGTCCGGCGCTGTGCCACTGAGCTATCAGGGCTTTAATATTTTAACTGTTACATAAGTAGGACAAAGGGTGCAAACATTCAGATGAGTTTTCTTTGTTTCTCGTAATTAGCCGCTGTGCCGTTTGAACAACATCAAAAACAAATTTTGCGTTCTCATTGCCTTGTTTAATATTAAGAAAGTATTTGTTCTAAAACATTAAACAATTTATTTCTTTAAATAAAGTTTGTGGGTGAGATTTAGTATAAGAGCTGTTTGAGATGAAAAAAAAAACCGCCCAAGTGCGAATAGGACTCGCGCACTAAGGTTAAGACCTTCGAATCCATAAGGGAATTCTCTATAAAAACGACCAAAAAAAATCATTGGCTTTTATATTCCATACATATTACCGGAAAACAATATTCCATTGGACTAGGACTACGTTATTTGTCCCCTAGGTCCACTATCGCTATAGCAAAAAAAAACCTAAAAAAAATATTTCATTCCCTCGAATGGGAATCGTATCCACAACCAGTCACCTTTACAGTCACACTTTGTGCTCCACAAGTGGCCTCAAATAATTAAGTTTATTTTAAATAATTAACGAGACCTCGCCAGTTACTAGGCGTAGCTCCACCGGGTCTCTACGTAGCCTAGACCAGACAATAAAATTCATGACGATTTAGACCCAAACCTAAATCAACAAACAAATCTGGGTTAAAGTTATTTAAATCCTTTCATGATGTATATAATTATGTAAATATATATAAAATACAGTATAATATTGCTTTCGTTGTATAGTAGACAAGTTTAATTTTGTTTGTGGGGGAAAATTTAAGTTTAAGTATAAGGAGGTTCAAATACTGTCATAATCTTTTTTTTTATTTCTTACTGTATTTCGCATGTAGTGGGGTAGGCAGAGGGAAAATTCACTCTGGCTACCCTGCTGAATATGCCATGCACGTGTTACAGCGTGAAGCTGATGAAAAATTAAAGCTGAGGTATTCGGAATTAACATTACATAGCTAGATATAAGCTACGAGGGTAAGCATTCTTGGAACCTTTGATGTTTGACGTTTCATGAGATATTTCGAATTTCATATATATACATATAGCTTCCTAAGTACATATATTTCCTTTGTCGTTATGAGATAGTAAATCTAATGAAAAAGGGACACTTTCCGATGTCGGAAGAAGAATATTCCAATCACACGCAAACAGAAATCATATTTTGATTATTAAGTCTTGTTATACTACAGAATATGAACGATATTCTGATTTTTTTTTCCGAAAAAAAAAATTGAAGAACGGTTTTCATGAGCCTGCTTTTGGGTTTCATTAATTTAGATATAAAAGCCGAGTAGCACAACGGTCCAAGTGAGCGACCGTAAATACAACGTTTGTGGGTTCGATTCCAACATTAAAAAAAATCCTCTACCTACCTGCTATGCTATGTGCGGTATATAGCGTAAAGCTACAAAAAAGAAAGAGTTTGCCGTGTGTGAGCAAGTTGTTTTTGACTTAAATATTTTAAATAAAATCATTTTGCCAAGTGGGAACTGAACCAACAACCTTCGCGCTTACATTCGGGCATTAAACATATTCTTAGTCAGATTTGTCTGAACAGCATAACCTCTTATTACCATCACAAACAAACGTAGACGGCGTGAACTGAAGATATAAAGTTTCCAGAAGTTATCCTTTGAATAATGAAGACGGCATCTTGAGATGTCGCGTTAAAAGATTACTTGTTGACTTTGATACTTTGTCAATTGGCGCGGGCCTCATTAATTCGGCAAGCTGGTGGAAAGTTGGTTATTTTCTTGAGTTTTCTGGGTTTCTGAAGGATAGAGAAATAATAATTTAAATGAATAAAGTTTGTCTATTTATATATTTAAAAACATCCAAAAATACCGGACAAAGAAATTTGAAATGCATGTTTGTTAAGAAGAGGTTTAGGAAGAGGTCATGTAGTTTAAGAAGAGTAAGGGACTAAGAGGATTTCTCGGAATTTTCCATTTTGCATTTTAAGTCCTCGCGAAATAGTAGCAGGTGACATTTACTTTTTTAAATATATAATTTTGATTGATCTTCATGGAGCATGTAGATGAAAGTTTTGGCTGACTTCTGCCATTTTATTAGTTGGAGTCTGGCTCGCACTTTACCATTTTTAATAGCATCTGCAACTTATATTGTAATCTAAAAATCTAATCAAATCTAGCTTCACGCTGTATCCCCAGGGGAGTAGTCAGAGAGAACGGAACGCCAAACGCTACGGCTTATATAGTATACTAGCGGACGCGCGCAGCTTCCCCTGCTTATTTGCACCCATTTGGGATGAATTATAATAAACCATGAAACACGTGTTCAATTAAATATTTTTAAAAGTCTAAGTTTCATATTTTATAATAAAAAAGTAAAAAAAAAATTTTAAGTTAAACGGTTTTATATTGCAGATAAATGTACTAAAAGCTAAAAAATAATTTCATAGAAATTATGATTACTAAAATAAAATCGTGGGGCACGTCCAATATCTACAATTGAAAGACATAGCGTGAGACTTCACCCACCTAGTGGTAATTAGCAAGTGTCCCCACGATTTTATTTTAGTAATCATAATTTCTATGAAATTATTTTTTAGCTTTTAGTATATTTATCTGCAATATAAAACCGTTTAACTTAAATTTTTTTTTTTACTTTTTTATTTTTAAGTTTTTAGTTTTTATTTCTCATGCTATTCAATTCGTTGAAATGAGGCTCGATGTCTCATTATTGCAAGGTTAATGGAGAATGTTACGAACGACCCCCCCAGAGGTCCAATAGAGGGACAAGGCTATGTACAACAAGATGTGCCTGAATCTTGAGGGGAAAACGCTAACGACATATCATTTTTATCCACCTAGTGCCATACAGTTCTCGGCGCGCTTTTACCTTTTACCTTGGGTGGTACCCCTAGCGACGTATCATTTTTAGGCACCCTATAACCACACAGTCCTCGACAGGATACCAGATCTTGACTTAGGTGGGAGATTCATATTGTAATTGTGTATAGTATACTGTATTATACTTACCAAGCCCTTTATTTTGATACCCATATTGATGGGATTGAAAACTACATTATCCGCCATTTTGTAGCAGTGGCCATCTTTGATTTTGATTTTGTATAGTGCACTGAATTCTACTTGACAAGCCCTTTCATTTGATACCCATATTGATGGGATCGAAAAAACTAACTTGTCCGCCATCTTGTAGCGGCGGCCATCTTGGATTTTGATTTTGTATAGTCCACTGAATTCTGCTTGACAAGCCCTTTCATTTGATACCCGTATTGATAGGATTGAAAAAAAACTAACTTGTCCGCCATCTTGTAGTGGCGGCCATCTTGGATTTTGATTTTGTATAGTCCACTGAATTCTACTTGACAAGCCCTTTCATTTGATATCCATATTGATGGGATTGAAAAAAACTAAGTTGTCCGCCATCTTGTAGCGGCGGCCATCTTGGATTCACAATAATATTGAATATGGATAATTGTATTGTCACCAGAATCAAAGGCGTATACCAAATTTCAGATCAATCGGTTAACGGGAAGAGGGTTAAATTTCAATTACTAAATTTGACCCAAACAAACAAACGGGGTGAGCTAAATAAAACCGTTTAAAAATGGCCGCACTCTTTATTAACTGAAGATATTCTTTAATTTTCATATACAAAGGACTAAAAATCTGTGCATCTGCTAGCGCTCGCGTAAACAAAACGTTTATTATTTTTTAATTAATCTGAATTACAAAGCCTTACAATATGGCAGTAATTTACGCGGGAGGAATTAAAATGCTTATTAATTTCAGAGCCCTGAAGGCTTTTGTTGCTTCAATGGTAGACTCCTTCATTATGTTATCGAAATTAAATGTTATTTTAATAGGTATGTATATATGTATTGTATAGAGAAATATATAAAATCAGTATATGTATAAACATAATGTGAAAATTTTCTTAAAATTTTTCAAATTAAGAAAGGTAAAATTATGTACAAACGAGTAAAATAGGCTTGACAGGAAATGGAGAAAACGGAAAGTGGTAAATTAGTTTATATTGGGATATCGGGATTAGTTTATATTAGAGTATCGTAACGCTTAGTTTTCTATCATAAAATCATGGGAAAAATGAATGGCGGAGCTCAACACCGCGATTTTTCTACCAAAGCGGGCATAATGTATTAAAAAGAAGTAAAAGCTTGTTTCTAAAATACACACAGTACTTTAAAGTTGAACAAGCGACAAACGATCCTTGAAATCTGAGTACAAAGTATATAAATAGTAGATATCACAAAACAACACCAAGTGGAAGCATTTAAGTGAAACATTTGACTTTTCATTAAGCTAATGCGTTCGCTGATTGTATCGCGAGCGATCCCTAAATCACCTACCAATGGGGACAATTGGACTGAAAAGGGAATAGGGGAATTAGGTAGAGTATGTTATAATTTGGAAATTATGTATTGTAATCTGAGGCCGGTGGTAACGCAGGGGAACAAGCGTGTGACTGGAAACGCCACAGGTTGTGAATTCAATTCCTACTCGAGAAAATTAAATATTTAATATTTTCATTCCTTGCTCTGCTAAAGAGGCAAAGCGCGGCACCTAGTTCCGCCACTCTATAAGCAATGCCTCTAGAAATCGGCGGAAAGTGTGGTACAGAGGTTCTTTCTATTACTCACTTCGGTCTTCAATTTTTGGTAATTTTAAAGATATTGATATTTGATATCGAATGTTAACACCACCATTTGTTTAACTAGACTACACTAGAATGATAAAAAATACAGTCGAATTGATAACCTCCTTTTCTTACAGAAGTCGGTTAAAAACCAGCAACAAACTAACTATTTCATAATTTTTTAACGATTACTCGGAGACGATTCAAGCCCGTGGCCGTTTCCCGTTCCCATTACCATTTTAGGGCTAGTGCTCCCCTACACTCAAGCAACATACCAAAGTTCCACTTTGTCTGCCGCTCGTCATTCGCCATTTTACCTCAATCACAACGAAAATATAATAAAAAAGGCATTATTTTTCCATTAAAATGTATACCATAAAGATATTGGGTAATATTACCATTACGTTGTACGCAACTTGACAGCCCTTCCCGTCTCGTTCAAGTTTTTTTTAAACAACGCCTGACATAATGTAATAGCAGAGAACAATATTAAAAAATATATTCAATAGAAAGACTGAAAGCTGACTTGGAGAAGCGTTTCATTTCATTGACGTTCAGTTATTTCGGAATAAGGTTTTTCTGATTTTCTTGATGTATGTTCTTTTTCACGCTATCACTATATGCGGGATCTATGAGATACAGATTAATTCTCCAATTTTTTCTCAAAATTTTCAAGATATAATGTCATTGAAAGGCTAAGTCAGCACCGTGCTTTGTCTTGGTGCCACAAGGAGAAAATGGAAATAATTTATTTCTCTAAGTGGGAATCGAACTAATTTACAATTAGACGTCATGACTGTAGGGACCAAAAAAACTAAAAAGTTCTTCGTTTACAAAGTATAACAAACATTTTCCCACTGATGTATACCTTTCAAATTACACTATGAATTTTACTGTGACTTTTTGTTAAAATACGGAGTCTAAATCTATCTAAGTCTAAGAAATTGAATTGGACCCACTTATACATTAAGTTTATTTTTATATAATTTAAAACCGTGAGCAAATACTAGTATAAATACATTAAGTAATCGCAAAGACTAAACAAAATACTAAAGAATTATTCTTTATTCTATATATATTTATATTGTATAATCAGAATAAAGAAAATAAGAACAAAAATATATGGAATTTCTTAAGAAAAGAACGGTACAAGAATAATAACGAATAAAGTAAACATTGACTAAAAATATATTCTTTAAGTAACCATCCAAGCGTTAAAAGGACGTAAGTTATGTATGTACGTACATTTGTATACACAAGTGAGACTTGCAAAAGGATTTATTTCGCCCGACAATACTTTAGCTACCCGGAAAAATCTAACAAAGGCTATTGGGAATTTGAAATTTTAATAGTCAATTTCTATTCTGTTCAGGATTGAATGTGTAGAGATTTAGAAGAAAGTATATTTCGGAAAGATTACCTTATATAACGGCGATGTATCTGAATCTACGAGTCAAATGTGGTCTATTAGTAGATGTTAGTATGTATTTATTTATCAATTTTACTCTCGTGTGTTTTCAGCGATTTTTTTTAGTTCAGCAGATATTTGAGAAATTGTGTTTATGATACATACTAAAGTTTGATTTTTAGAAATTAAGATATGTATAATTTTTTTCTGTGTTCTAACCTGAATATTTGATTTTAGTTTGATACCTCCACAGAACCTCGGATAGACAACAAAGTGATCCTATAAGAGTTCCGTTACCTTTTGAGATACGTAACCCTAAAAATAATCATATTATATATGTAATTGGTATTGACTGCACGTGACTTAAGCGTTTATTAAAGTCTACGTAAGTACACCATGTTTGCATTCCCGCAAACTCAACACTATAATGTACGGTCCAAATATTTTGTTTGCTAACAAGATTATAATTGCACGTGGCTTTGTACGATATGGAAAATGAAATTTTAAAGTGGAAAGAAAGAAAAGCAAAAGAAAATTAATTAAATTAGGAAATCATCTTTGTTGGCATATTTGATGTTATTTTTGTCTTGGCTGCCAACCAAAAAATAAGAAATATTTTTAGTTTATTTATTAGCAATTTTTTTTTGTTTGTCTCCATGGTGTTGCATTTTCAAAAAAGACCTTTTTCTACTTCTAAAATTACTTAAAGATTTTATTTATCATTTAAATATTCGATCTTTAGCAAAAACAAAACCGTTAACGATGCCGCTGGATTCGATTTACACTCGAATTAACAAAACAAAGCGTTGAACTCCACCACTCACCACACAATGACTTGAAAATTGAGTGTAATATTAACACTACGTTTCCTACTTACCCTACAATTTGCGAGATACAGCGAGAATCTTAAACGAGCGTTGCCTTCTAAACTACTAGCTCGGAGCCATGTTTTCGCATTCCCAAAAAGACAACACCATAATGAGAACATAGCATAATATTTTGCCTACTAACGAGATTATAATTACACGTGGCCTCGCATCGGTAGCAATTCCTGGGTATTTATGTTTCCCTGGTTATGTGTGTTTTTACTGGCGTACGTTCTGTTATTGTTGTTTGTACCCTTAATGTACATACGCGGTTTCGGTAATTTCGCACAGTGTTTTTAGTCTTAATTGCGTTTTTGTTTCTGATGCTCGTATTGGTATGGTGGTTGGTAGGTGTGTGTGTATGTCTGTGAGATAGTCTTTGATTGTTGTAGATTCGAATCCGGTAAGTAAAGTATAGGTATCTAATAGATGAGAATGTGATGTTTAAATGTATTTAATTCTACAGCTGAAGTAGGCACAGCGTGTCGATATGGAATGATTTTTTTTATTTCTCTGGTAAGAAAACAAAGCACGGCGTTGAGCTCTGTCACTCAATATGCAGTGTCTCGAAAATTAGGCGGTTCGTGGGTTACGCTCGGTTCCCTCTGCCTAACCGGGTGGTTATGCAAGATAAAGCGTGAAGCTGCTTTTTTAAATATTAATTGTTTTATTCCCCCGAGAAAGGATCGAGCCTGGAAACACAATAAAATATATCTAATACAATATGTACCCATAGTAAATACAAATATATGAGGGTTGGTTGGCAAGGTCATGTTATATTTACAGGTTATTATAATTAGCTTGACTATATAAGGGTTCATTTCATAATGATATTTTAATGCAACAATGCTAAAAATATGTATAATTTTATACTTAAACTATACGACGCGGACGCGCGCAGCTTCGCTTGCGTAATTAGGGGTGAATTCTAATAAACCACGAAACATGTGTTCAATGAAATATTTTTAAGAGTCTAAATTTCAAATTTTATAAAAATCGGTGGCGATTTAAAGATTTTTCCATACAAACTTTCGACCCCTTATTTGCACCCTTGGGGGAAGAATTCTAGAAAAACATGAAACATGTGTTCAATTAAATACTTTTTGAGTCTGAATTTCAAATTTTATAAAAATTGGTGCCGATTTAAAAAAAATTCTATACAAACTTTCAACCCCTTATTTGCACCCTTAGGGGGAGAATTCTAGAAAACAATGAAATACGTGTTCAATTAAATACTTTTAAAAGTATAAATTTCAAATTTTATAAAAATCAGTGCCGATTTAATTTTTTTTCCATACAAACTTTGAACCCTTATTTCACCCCTTTAGGGTAAAAATTTTTCAAAATCCCTTCTTAGTGGATGTCCAGATTACAAAAGTAAACAACTGTCTAAATTTCACCTTTCTACTATCAGCGGTTACGGCTGTGCGTGCGTCTTACCTCAGTCAGTGAGGACAAGTCCTTTTATATATATAGATAGGCTTCGCCGACAACTTTGTTTAAATTTCCCCAATTAAAACCCAATACCCAGGAGATTGGGGGGGGGGGGGACAAACGAAAATGAAAGAATTGAGAATGATTTATAAATACTAAATAGAAAATTGGAATTCCTTACAATTTTGCAATATATCACCAAACGTGATCCAAAACTCGAGAATCACAAATAAAAATCAATAATGTCGTCTTTACTTATACAGAAAATGTATCATTTTTTTCTTAAGTTGAGAATAGCTGGATTTGCGCCTCTTGGAATCTGTCCAAGCGCTCTGACCACTAAGCCATACGTTCTCATTAAGCTTAGCTTATCCTCTTTGTCATGAACGCTCACAATATATTTTTAATTATATTTCTCTAATAATCGTTTTTTTTGTTAATACATAGGTTATTAATTAGTCGTAGACTACACTCGTCCAGAGAGGCCAGTCGTGGCGTAGGGCTCTCGAATTACAAAGCGAAGCGTGGTCTAGAGTTCCACCATTCAACACACAATGATTCCAGAATCAGGCGGAAATTTATGAACTTCCGCCTGATTCTGGAATCCCCTTCATTTTCTCCTTAGTGAGAACAAAAAATCTTAATACTAGGTTCCCGAAACCCGCTTAGATACTCGTATACTTACTCAGCGAGTTCTTATAGTAAATATGTTACCGCTCAAAACTTCCCACAGAAAGGGTCAGGAAGCCCTGAATATTAACTCTTGGATACTGCAAATTCCCATTTCTCAACGAACCCCCATTGTGTCTCTTTGACCTGGTTCTGTAAAAGTTTTCTTACTGTCTTTTGTTGTTTTTATAAATAAGTATAGTATATTCGTTCCAATAATAAATATTAGCTTGTTATTTTTAAAACTTTTCATTTTGTTTTGTTTTGTGATTTCTTCTGAAAAGTTTTAATTTGCGTTAATTTAATTTTGAATTATTAATAGGTAAATTTTTCAAATGTTAGTCGACGGTTGTGAGTTTGAATTCCACTGTAATGAAATAAGTATTTATTATTTTTATTTTTTTTCATTTTCGTAAAAAGCCAACGGCGTAAGTTCCAACACTCAACACGCAATGTCTCCGTAATTCGGCGGAATACGTAACGGAAGTATTTTAACATAAGGTTCCTAGGTTCTCTTTGCCTACCCTGCTATGTACGAGATACAGCTTGAAGATAAATTAAACATTTAATTAAAATATTAAAAATTTCGTTTATCTTCACATTTGGAATTGGGCCTTACTTTACCTTCTTTCCTTTATATCCATTTACACAATTACACCTACATTTCTCAAAAAGCAGCGTAAATCAACGCTCCATTCTGTCTAAAATTTTCCCTATTAATAAAAAAAGTTTCCATCTCCTTAGAGACATGTTTAGTTGTTCACGAACAATTTCTTTTTACGTGACTACAAACGTATTTAACCTCAATCTGTGTACCTGACAGCGAATAGATCATTAAATTAGCTGGTTAACCTCGAAATCCCATTTCGGAATCGTAATATTCCCGTAGTAAATTAGGGTCATGTCGATCATAATTGGCTTAAGCAGATCTTCTATACAAAAGCTTGTGTGTAGAACGTGGAATCTAATTTTGTGACAGCCTTACAGAGTTTCTTATTCGGTTTGCTTTTCACTTTTGATATAGGTGTGTTTAAAATTTCATTGAGAAAGAACGTAACAGCATAAAATCTGACTGTAAATGTAAAGGTTGTGGGTTCGCTGCCCAGTCAAGGGAACCAATTATTTTCTACGTTCTGGTGACGAATCCAAGCATGTTGTCTTAACATAAAATACCCTGCTGGCTGCCGTGCTATATACGGGGTATACTTATAGCTGCAGGTAACATGTTCAACCTAAATGTTAAATAAATCGCACTCCGTTACCATTAAGACACTTCCCTTCCCCACTTCCTGCCGATAACAGAGTATCTCATCACTATCTTATCTTTCAGGTGATAACAGCCAGTCGCTGCTTGGTCCTCTGTGCGGAGAACCGCGGCGAGATGGAGACGTGGGCCGGCGCGTTGCGGGGGGCGCTGCACCGCGGGGCTGACGTCGCTGATCTTGTCGCTAGTATATCATCTGGTGATCATCATTGGTAAATATTGTTCGTTCTGTATTCTTATTGTAGTACTCGTAGGTGCTTATAGTCTACCTGGATTTGAATCTATGTCTATAATATCATAGAAGTGAAGAGCAGAAAATCGTAATGAATTCCGTAAAAGATTCCTTACACCTAATTTTCAAATATTACCACAGGTATGCAGCAACCCATGCTCGCCCAACATTCTGCAACGTCTGCCGAGAGCCGCTGGGAGCCCTAGGCACCGCGCACGCGCTGGCATGCGAGCTGTGCAAGTACAAGGCGCACAAGCGGTGTGCTGCGCGCGCGCCGCCCTCCTGCAAGTGGAGCACCCTGGCGTCCCTGGGGCCGCACCTGGTTGAAGATCCTGATGGGGTAACGGATACAATCCTTTTTGATTATTGTTGTATATTTGGGGCGAGTTGTGGTGCTGGGGCACAAGCGTGGGTATTGAATATTTAATATTTTCATTTCTTTCTGGCAACGAAGGAAAGCGCAGAGTTTTGTCAATCAAGACGCAATGCCCCCAGAATTCAGCGGAAAGTGGGGAACTTTGCCCAATTTCCCAAAAAAAGAAAAGAAAAGATAACACTATGGCCTATCTATATATGTATATATCTATATAAAAGTAAAAAAAGACATAAAATAATATAATCAATCAATCAAACACAGTTTTATTTTATTGTCGCGTAATAAACCAGATTAATAGATACAATAGAAGTAAGGAATGGCGTTCAAGATACGAGTGCCGATAAAACGAATCGCTCCAATTTACTGCCTCGTAAAATGATTTACTCGAGTCGATACTAATATGGACACCGGGAAGGTCCTTAGATTGTTGTGTGATTTCTTCATTTGGTCGAAGAAACATACAGAGTGTGACTGTAAAAGCGGCATGTTGTGGGTTTGAATTCCACTCGAGGATATATTTAATATTTTTATATCTTCGCTTTGGTTCTGAAGTAAAACGCGACGTACGTTACGGAACTCAACACGGAATGTCTCCAGAATATGACGGAAAATGGGAAACCGAGGGTCATAGCAGTAGGTCCTCCTACGCTGCTATGTGCAGAATACAGAGTGAAGCTAAAAAAAATACAAACGATTTTTCTCTTACAAGATTAACTTAAATTATTATTAGAAATATTTTCAGGAATATTTAAAATATTTTCTCGAGTAGGAATCGATCACCCAACCGTCGCTTTTATAGCCACACACTTGTGCCCCATCGCCACAACGGCCTCATGTAATAGTTTGTATTTTTTAATTATTTTTGTATAAACAACCAATACCCATTAATTTCCCTCCTGATTTTTTTGCAGGTGATCATTATGCCTCACCAGTGGCTCGAAGGCAATCTGCCAGTGGCTGCCAAGTGCGACATATGCGATAAGACCTGCGGTTCCGTATTGAGGTTGGTACACCATTATACTATACTAGCTTTTTCATACGACTTTTCCTCTTTGGTTGAATGGAAATAAATATAAAATATATATATTAAGATGAGAGACGTCACTCGTGGCGCAGGAGCATAAACGTGCGACTGTAAACGCGATAGGTTGTGGATTGGATTCCACTCTAAGAAATGTTTAATATTTTCATTTTCTTGCTATTGAAATGAGGCAATACGGCAATGAGTTCGGCAATGTTGCGTGGCGGAACTCAACGCCGCGCTTTTGCCTCGACACCAGAGTCAAGAAATGGAAATATAAATTAATAAAAATATTTTATTTTCCGGAGTGGGAATCGAACCTGCAACCATCAGCCTCCGCGCCAGGACGGCCTCGAAAGTAAAATAATATTTGTTATATCAAAAAGAACATAATTCATAAATAATTACGTTTGGTAGGTTCCCTTTGTTTACCCTTTTATATACAGGATACAGTTAAAAAAAGCAATTTATGTACAAATTGGGATCAAATCATCCTACACGTAATCGAAACTATGAAACATTCGTACTATTTTTAGTTTTCTTTTTCTATACACACAAATTCTATACATATACTCGTTAAAATCTGATATTCGATAACTGAAGTCTGAAATGCAAATATTCGTACAAACAAATAGAATGTACTCTATCGGAATAGATGTTTGTTTTCGATTTTAACTTTATCGCTTTTAAATTATTTGGCCAAGCTTAGGTTGGAATAACGGGACAGTGGTTCCGTATCATTGTTTCGTATGATATCTTAATTTGGACGTAGCTGGATTTAAACGTGCGCCTCTTGGAAACCAAACGCTCTTACCACTAAGCCATAAGTTCTTATAAAGCTATGACGAAATTCTTGTACGCTTGTTACAATTTATTTATGTTTATGTATTTTAAGTATATCCGTAGGGAGATTTTTACAATTTACATCTACCTAAGGTGAATGCTTAGAATTATCGAAACGAACTATAAAAATTAAATATTTCATTTCATCGAGTGGGAATCGAACCCATAACCTCTCGCGTTTACAATCAGCATGTTCTTTCGTATGCAAACATCTAAAATGCTCCAAAAAGGTCACACCGACTTACCATGCCGTGAAATATGAATTAAAATGTTTTATTAAAACTCTATACATATAAATAAATTACAATTTTGCGGTGAAGGAGGGTCGGCGCCGTCAAAAAGAATTAACCCGCCCTCGGGAAGTACGCAAGGGTAGGTAAGCCATTTGGGACCGCACGCTATGTCACTTAAAGAGAACTTTTTTTGGGTCATTCGTGAAAAATATATTTTTTTTATTTTAAATTTTGTATTGCATTGCTATATTTGTTGCTGTATTTTTATTTTAAATTAAGACTTCTGGTGTACTTTAAGCCGTTTCTAAGATTAGTGGGAACAAACGCACGGACAAGCAGATCAATAATGTAAAAATCATTATACAAAAGTACCAGTAACATTTTTTTCTGATATATCTTCTATGTAGAGACACCGATCCGTTACGATGTTATTATAGTATAACTTTTAAATTATATTTAACAATCAATCAATTATATTAATAGCATTTTACTAAGAGAAACGGAGAGTACTAAAATATTAAGACACTCCATCACCCACTTGTACTCTACCTCGAATTAGATTTTTAGATGTTCAAATACACCTTCGACATTTAACTGAAAGCTGCGGATAAATCTTTTGGAACACCTACATACATATATAGGTCAGCGTCACGAGGCGCGTCTCATATTGAATAGGTTGTATGCAAATATCGGTACCGTCGTCGATAAAACTTGTATATATATGGAGATACCAGAAAATACCATTTTAAATTCAAAGTTTCAATATTTTCGTATTCATATGTGCTATTCATATCCGACGACCTCAAGAAGACAGCAGGAACCCGTTGGATTCAAAGGGTGCAGGACCGGACGGAGTGGCGAGCATTGGCGGAGGCCTATGTCCAGCAGTGGACCTTAAAAGGCTGATAGATAGATAGATGTGCTATGCTTGTTTTAGTTGTTTTAGTTTTTTTAGATTTAGATTTACGCTTTCCGTATGGAGAACGCTAGGCAGGTGGAACTAAGTGTTGAGACACTCTGTTTCCCACGTACCTAATGCCTGATTTTTTGTGGTGGAAAGTGGAGTTGCTTGTCTTGTTACCAAGCGTTTTGCCAAGTGGGAATCGAATTCATGACCATTGGTTTTGCAGTCAGACGCTGTACTAGCGACAGCTATAAGAATAGTTTTAGTGTTTATTTTTACCACATAATTTAACGGACTTTTATAGTGGTTTTGCTTTGTTTGTGAATGACATAAATAAAATAAGAAATTTCTTCACAAAAACCGTGCTAAAAATTCTTTTGATACTCCCTTTTAATTAATATTGTAAATGCATTTGTTTTGTTATTCTTGTGTTATTATTGTGACATCAAAGTTTAATTAAAAAGAAAATATGATTCTACAATTTACTCCAAAAACGTATTTTCAAAGTATTCGCTTTCAAATAGTGTTTCGTATGATTTTTTTACGGAATTTCAATATACGATAGACGAACATTCTGACAAAGACATACAAAAATAGGCTGGGAATTTGGATTGAGTTTTGAAGCTATTCTTTTGTATCGGATAGACGAAATAGAACTTTAATTCTTTTGATTTACACGCAACTATAATTTTTTTGGAATTTAAAAAAATAAAAAAAAGTTGTGGTATGTCACTCTGTCTTCACTTACGGTTCATTTATTAATATATTTTTATTTATTTATGTAATAAGCTAGTGGACGTCGCCCGCTGTCCGCCGTGGTTGTCGCTGTATTTGGTAAGGTTTTGATTATAGGTTGCGATTGAAATCTGTTTTTTATTAAATTATATTATGTCTTATCTATATATATATAAAATCGAAAGGTCACTCACTCATCACGAAATCTCAGAAACTACATGTGCTAGGAATCTCAAATTTTGCATAGGAGTTATTTATAGGACGTAGGTGCTCGCTAAGACGGGAATTTGTAATATTCGACTTCTAAGGGGTTGTTTTTGGGGTCGAAAGTTTGTATGAAAGTTCGTTTCTACAAATGCTAGGAGTCTCAAATTTTGCATGGACGTCACTTATAGGACGTAGGTACTCATGGAGACAGAAATTAATAATAACGTAGTTCACGCAGGCGAAGCCGCGGGCGGGCCGCTAGTGTCTTATATCCTATATCTTATAAAACGAAGTCGCTTTTTGTGTCTGTCTGAACTTTCTAACTCTTCTTCTTCTAAACCATCCAACGGATTTTAATGCGGATTTCACCATTAGGTCGAGTATTTCTCATAGAAGGTTTATATATAGTTTATTTTTAGTACATTCTTATGTAAATTAACATATATACGATAAATGTGTATAAAGTCCTACCCGTTGAGACTCTTTCGCGCATGCGCTGCTTTAATGGTAAGTACTACATGAAAATAATGTACTGGAGTATTGTTCCTCTTAATAAGATCTACAAAAAAGTCCGCGACGACATATTCGTATATTTAAGAATAACGTGTAGTGATCATTTTTCTGTCTTAAAATAATAATTTCAATATATTTTTTATTGTGAGTCATATTTTTCCATAATGGTATTAATCCTTATCCTTTAAAATACTTTATTAATTTTCTACGTTAAGCGAAGATAAAATTTGCTCTTTTACACTATTTCGAAATTGCGAATAGTTTTAGAGAAAAACGCATTTAATTGTTGAAACATCCCGCCGTTGACACATCAGCTGTATGTTACTCAAGTTTCACTTATCCCTTACTCTCAGCATATAAATAAGTATATTACTTACGTTGGCCACTTAATGTAGATCAAAACTGTCTTTTACTGTTTTTCATTTTAATAAGTACTTTAGAAGTTGTTACAATATCAAAAAATCCTTGCTGCGAAACGGCTCGCCACTCGCCATGCGTCCGCCGCGACCGCCTGCCTTACACGCATCGGTGGTTTAGTGGTAGAATGCTCGGCTGCCACGCGGGCGGCCCGGGTTCGACTCCCGGCTTTTCACCATGGACATAATACCCTCTTCAGCATTAACCACAAGCTCGAAAATAAAAACCCGAACGCTATGGAGACATAGCAACGAAGATTTAGATGCGTTTGTATTGAGTAATTGTAGTTGAACGTATTATTTTTGTTTTGTTTATAATTTCTTCCGTTTAAAAATAGTCATTTAACTATCTAAAAATAGTCATTTAAATATATTTTAATAAGTACTTGAAAAGATTAGTAGCACAGATTTAAATTTCGGTACCTACTAAAAAATCCTTGCTGCGTAAAACAATTGAAAAATCCTTATTGAAACTACGAAAATGCGAGTTGCATTAGGGTTTAATTAATTTTCACATTATCTTAAGTGCTTTGCAAACATACATTATATGAATAATCCAGTAGTAAAAGCGGGCGAAGCCGCAAGAGGGTCGCTAGTTTTGTATAAATTAAAAACCCACTTTATTAGCAATCGCTTCGTTTACATAAAAAAATTGGGTCTTAATTTCCACATGTCTAAGGAGATTTATTTAGCGGTCTCTCCCGCCCGCTCTAATTTGCATTCGAAGCGTACACGAGGCTCCGGCAATCAATTATACAGCAAATGAGAGAACTGTCCGTAATTCTCGTATTGGGAATTTTAACGAATGAGAATTTTGGTCGAGTTTCACCAAGAATAGTATGCAATGTTTGGTTTATTTTTATTATTTTTTTCTGTATTTAAGTCTCTCTGTTCTTTTTTTTTTGTTGGTTAGTATACAATAGACGCGGTCGTAGCGAAGCGGTTCAGCTTCTGTTTGTTGACGTGATGGTTATGGGTTCGATTCCTATTTGGGATAAAATATTTTTATGTCTTTGTTCTGGTAAGAATGCGAAGCGACGCGAGGCTTTGAAATACGTCACCCAACATGCTATTTTAACAGTAGCAAATTGATATCAAGGTTACTTCTGCCCTCGGTAGTAAGATAAAAAAAAACCGGTCAAGCGCGAGTCGGGCTCGCCTACCAAGTGTTCCGTACAAAAATTGGAGGTCTCGAGCTTCAGGCGAGCGAAATTCCAGCTTAGATTAGCCAGAGTCTTTTCATCTGATAGCTCACTTGAACTAGTGGCTTTTTATCCCCCTTTTAATGGTATTATTTTTAGGATAGCCAGTCAAACTTAGTGTTAAGGCATTCTGTTCCCCACTTTCTGCCGAGTGGTAGAACTCAACGCCGCGCTTTGCCGCGACACCTGAGCGAAGAAATGGAAATATAAATTTAAATAAATATTTCATCTCCTGGAGTGGGGATCGAACCCACAACCAGTCGGTTTTACAGTCACACTGCTCACAATTTCGTCAATAATTTTTTAATCATCTTCACTATGAAATAGTAAAAATATTATTCTCTTCATTTTCATTTTTGTTTTACTTTTTAAAAGTAATTTTAATTTTAATCTTTTAAAACAAGCATCCAGGTGAAGATCACTGACGTCGTTACATAGTATCTATATAAACAGATGAACAGACTGAACGACTCATTATATATTAATAGAAGGCTACACGTGTCTGTCAATAGCACAGCCGCGGAGTGCAGTTTCATGTCGACTTGAAAATCCGTTTGTTCATTCCGGTACTGTGAAGCTATTCAGTTTAATAAAAAAGTAAAAAAAAAATTTTAAGTTAAACGGTTTTATATTGCAGATAAATGTACTAAAAGCGAAAAAATAATTTCATAGAAATTATGATTACTAAAATAAAATCGTGGGG